>JAOUZG010013427.1:47190-60662 GCA_026289955.1 Argiope argentata | reverse complement strand
TTGTAAAGGGACTCCCTTTAGAGACGATCTTCGAAGAGGCAACGCAGAAGACAGAGAGCCAAGCTGCTCCCAGTACAACCATGACAGGGGATAAGCTCCTGACGGAGCTAGGTGCCCCGGGAAGCATATAAACTAACCTTACATTGATAGGAACCTTACAAAAATTTAAGCCCGCTGATTGGTTGGACTCATCCTACGTCATGAAATGTGATGTTGAAGGATTAGCGCAGCACTTCTCTGGTCTTAGACATAAAATTTCATATAGCTTCTTTTTCTCTATCTTTATGAAATGTCTCTGTTTTTGGAGACAAATCTTCCGACCATTTTATAATGAAGTGGAATCATTTATTCCAGACCAAATTTTTTTTGACGCAGTGATGTAAAAATTTTAGAATGCTACAAATGGGTAGCGAAATTCGGAAAATTGACGAACACGAATTTTAATTAAAAATAAACAAGAAATTGTGAACAAAAAATATCTCTGCATCAATTAAAATATGTTTCTTTGTATCATTTATTTTATTCACTTGTAATCATTTCTAAATATCCGTCTTTTGGGAACGAATTAAAATTACACCATGACGCCCTCTATTATAAAAATTAGTTACCTAGAATTTTTTTGCGTGAATTAAAAAAACATTCAAATTAAAAGATTTTGAATAGCCAACTGTTATAAGCTTCAAATTGTGCTGCTTTCTATCCCATCTATATTCTTGAGCTATATCTGTAAAAAACACAACAGAAATAATAATATTTTCTCCAAATTAACGCATATGTAGAAAGTTTGGTCCAAAAAAATTCCTTTTAAAAAGTTTATTTCAGAAAGAAAAACAAACAAACTAGAATTCATTTGATAAATCCTTGAAATTTTTCCGACTGAAAATAAAAAAATTTTGGTAAATAAAAGTTGGCTTGAAAAATGGGAATTTATAATTATATAATTTTGTCTCTTAAAAATTCTAAATTTTTCCCATCGCTGCGAACATTCTGTGCATATGACTCAACTTCATTACAAAATGAAGTTGGAAGTTTAGTCTCCGAAAACACAGACATTTCAAAAAGAATGAAAAAATAATATGTATTAAGTAGTTATGTCAAAAAAAAAAGAAGAAGAAAAGATCGCTATTAGTATATTAGTACATAAATATATCAGTTGACATCCAGGTTCTGACGTAGGTTGAGTCCAACCAATCAGCGGGCTTAAATTTTTGTAAGGTTCCTATCGATGTAAGGTTAGTTTATATGCCCCCGGGAAACCCATCATTACAGTTACGGCGGTTCTTTTTTCAGCTCAGATCGCTATCCATTTTTTTTTCTCAAATTTTCATTTCCATTTCCTTCGTGTCCCAGCCATGGAGAGGGACGGTCGTCATGAGATTACTGTAGTTAAGGAATCTTGTATGGGATGGATAGACGGTACCATGAGTATTCATAAGCAGTGGTCTGATGGTTCAGTCACCACATTGGTCCTAATGGATTAATAGAGGTCACCCGTACAGAAAGCAGATGTTCTACCCGAGCAAATAATACTAATTGTTCCAGCAATTATTCCTATAATTCACCCAGCCAACTTAGCACTCCACTACGATCCCGAACCAACCCCAATAGCTCGCATATCTCTGTAATGAGTGTTGATGCTCAAGCCAAGATAGCGAAAAGAACAGTTAACAAAGATGGCTTCCAAACTGTTTCACCTAAAAAGACTGCAAAACAGAAAAAGATAGAAGAAAAAACCACACCCCTCATAACTGACAATAGATACGCTGTTCTGCATCAAGATCCGCCCGAAGAGAAAAATGAAAATAAAATCATCCCCTCCATTAACCTGAAACTGTCTGAGAGCTACATTATACTACAACAAATCTACAAAGAGTTCCCCGGGACAGTCAACAAGTTCGTCAACAACATGATTTCAATCACTCCTGAAACAGAAATCCAGAGAACCGAAATTATCAAATTTCTCGACGATGCAGGCGAACAATACATCCTTTCGGAGAGCCCAGAGAGCAGACCACTCAAAGTAATAATCAAAGGCCTTCCAGGAAACACTGAGTTAGCTGAAATCAAGACTGCGCTTACTGAGAAAAAATATAAAATAGAAAGAATAGCTCAACTCAAGAATTACAGACTGAAGACTCTCTACCCTATCTATATAATAGATATAAAGAAAACTCCAAATGCCAAAAACATCTACAACGAAACAAACCTCCTACACTTAAAAATTACATTTGAAACGAACAGGAAAAAAAAAGAAAAAAAAAAACCCAACTTCTACAATGTGTTTCAACTGCTCCGGATTTTTTCACTCTGCCAGGAGCTGTAAAATTTCTCCAAAAGGTGTAAAATGTGGTGGCGCCCATACAATTAGAAATTGCCAAATTAAAGAAATAGTACAAGAACCAAGATGTATCAACTGTAACGAGTTAAGTCATCTCGCTTCATGGAAAGAATGTGTCAAGTATCCCAAGCTCACCTACAGATTCAACAGACCCTCTTATGCAGAAATAGCAAGAAACCCGGCACCCAGAAGTAACCCCTCTGAAATTACCCAACAACGAGTTCCTGAAACAACCAAACTCCCCGTACCACCCAGGCCCAAGACGACTAATGAAGTTCCCCCTACCCTGGATCTCACAGAAATGAAAAATCTGATGGAAGCCCTTAAAGAAATTAAAGTTCTCCTGCAAGAATTCCCTGGTCTGCTTAAAGGTGCGAGACTTGCTAAAACCTCCAATAACCCTGAAGAGAAGAAGTTGATTATCCTGAATGCCCTATCGAGTAATTTCCAAGTTCCACCAAACTCTACTCCAATTCCCACTTTTCTGATTGGCCAACACAGCTCTACAATCTAATCCATACGTTTGCATCATCATCATCAACCTTTCCTGAACAGCAACTTCATCTTCAGCTCCTTAGACGACGCCACCCCACCACTTGCACCTATACTGAAGAGTCCTTCTGACTGGTCACCCTCTCCCCCGGACCTGATGCCTCAGCAGCTTTGCCTCTTTCTAACTTCGCCACTCCTGTGTTGAACACCTAGCAGGATCATCGCAGAGTTCCACGTCAACTAGTGAACGCAAGACCACTAATCACTTATTACCATTACCGAGGGTAAGCCCCTGCCAGGGCTAGGTACTTCATAGTCTTCCACGCGGAGTTACGGGAGTTCTTTTAACGATTCCATCCTCAGACATGAAGGAGGGCGGTTGTTCTGTTACTTCGGAGCCAGTGCAGGGTGCTTCAGCGATACCTCGGCTCGCCCTTTTAAGGATTTGTTGCGGAAGGGGGCCGATGAAGCGGGAGAGAATAGAAAGAGACTTTGCTATGATGTTGAAAATAATTTTGAGGGTATTGATCCTAGATGCGTCATCTGTAAATGCGATAGATGCAAAAGAATAGTCGAACTAGATGAATATATTCACGAATTAAGAACACAGCTAAATCTATACCAAGAATTGCTATCCAGACTCCTGACAAGAGAGAGGGGAGATCCTACATTCATTGAATCAACGAAAAAGCGAGTAGAAGAAATAGATAAAGCACTACAGCGCAGCCAAGGTGAGCTCTGTTCTGCTATTTCTGCTGACTGTCTTAATGCCCAGGAAAATTTTAAACTGTCCTCTAAAAGAAAACCAACTAAAATTAAGGATATTTCTCCTCCTGTTAACCCGATAACTCTAAATAATCGTTTTGATGCCCTTAAAGACGTCCAAATGGAAACGACTGAATTAAACCCTAGTGAAAATAACCTAGCTGGAAAACCCCCCAAAATTCCCCCCATAATGCTTAAATACGTTAAAAACCACAGTAAAATTTTAAATGAAATTAATGATAAATTTGGAGTTAGAAATAATGTCCTATCGAATGACTTTATAAAAATATTCCCTGGATCTGAGGAAATGCACAGGGCCATTAGGAAATATTATGAGGAAAATCAATTTGAATTCTACATCATTTCCCCCAAAACTAGCAGACTTGTAAAAATTGTAATCAAAGGACTACCCATTGACTATGAAACTGAGGAAATTAAAAGTGATCTTAACCCTTAATAACCTAGAGTTTCAATTTTGATACCAATCTTTTAAACCGAATGTTCACATTACTATTAGTTTTTTTTTATATATATATAGGTTGGCTGTACGTATTTTACTGTTGTATAATATTCTTTCCAAGGAAATTTTAAAAAAATCAAATGTCATTATTGTTTTATTTTATCTATGACATATTACTTGCGCGGCAAAGTGAAGTTTCGTAAATCAGGCTACTAAGGGTTAATGATAAAGGCTTTGACATCAATAAAGTAACTAGACTTACGCAATATAAGACTAGAAAACCCTTACCCATCTGTCTGGTAGAAATTAATAAAAATAAAATAGTCGATGAGATTTACAATCTTAAAGAAATTGGTTACTTAAAAATTGAAGTAGAGAGCTACAAGGGACAAAATTACCTCTCCCAATGCTTTAACTGCAATTTGTTTGGACGCATAGCTAATAATTGCTCTATGCAACCGAGATGTTTAAAATGTGGTGCCGCGCACCAAACTAGAAATTGTAACTTAAAAGACAAGGTTGATTCTCCTAAATGCATAAATTGCGAACAAATGGGGCACACTGCCGAGTATAGAGGTTGGCCCAAGTTCCCCAAATTACAAATCTCCCTCCAAAATCGAGCAAATTACTTTAATTCAAACTTTAGAAAACATATCTTATGCAAATTCTCTTAAACCAAATTCCTCGCAACAAATAACCAAAATCCATGATGAGTCTACTCAAAATAATCTACCAGAAATAAATGATCTAAAGGACATAATAGATGCAATTAATGAAATTAAACAACTTTTTAATATGTTTCCCAATCTAATAGAATCAACCAAGCTAATGAAAAATAATAGTGATCTTACAGCAAAATTTCTCATTCTTTTTAATGCTATCTGCAAGCCAGTCAACCCATAAACTAAGTTTAAAATTTTCTTGCCAAGTCTTTTATACTCATAACCAACTACGAATAGAAATGCAACTTCCCTTCTCTCGCCACGCCCCCATCCTACTGGGTACTCTATGCAGTCTAACAGTCCATGGCAGTTCATCTCTCGCTGCGCTCGCATCAACATCTCCCAAACTCGAGGATAAGCCCCTTCCGGGGCTAGGTGCCTCGTTAACGAACTCATAGTTACGGCAGTTCATTACGTTTTCAGCCATGGAAGAAGACGGACGCTCGGTAGTACCGATATCCAGTAAGGGTTCCTCGGTCTCTGACAAGAGTCCTTTATGGATTCGTAACCAGTATCATCCCTCAGAGCTCATGATGGGAATTCACACACACTGCTCTGATCTTAGTAGTCTTAGAAGAAGCCTAAAGGACTCGTAGAAAGGCACAGAAAAGTGATGACTAACCTTACAGGTCCATTAAGTTATGACGATATTAAAATTGGGGGGAAGAGATGGTAAATCGAATTATCCTCTACGAGGAGAAAATAAGAACGGCCAAACCATGCATCAAGAGAGGATGTAGGGCGCATAACGGCGATGAAAACCTCTGCAACGACATCCAAAATAGTCGAGGATACTACAACACGAGATAGCGTTAACTTTCGAGCATACGCTGCAGCAAATGAAAAATAGCAAACTTGTGCACACCTTTGATGATCTTACAAAATTGAAGGAAATTCAAGCTGAAATAAAAAAAAAAGAAGAAATGTTACTAGAACTAGGACCGTGCCCAATAACAAATTGCAATAAGCATACCCCCCCCTCCCGCCCCAAGGAAAAAGTAGAGAATATAGATACAGAATTACCGTTCCTGGAAGTAGACAAAAACATGCAGCAAAGAGAAAAAAATTCAACTGACAGCCAGGAAATAATAGTTCATAATAAGTTCCAGGCCCCTGAAGAAGACCCCCCCCCCATATTAAAAAAGAAATCCCACCCATCAATTTGAAGATGACGAAGGATTATAATATCACTCTCCATGAAATCTGCAGGAAATACCCAGACACAGAAAACAGAAACGTGAACGCGTTCATTAGAATCTCACCAAAGAACGAGACAGATAAATCCGGAATCCTGAATATCCTTGAAAACTTAAAGAAAGAATATATTATCTCTGAAGACCCCACAGAACGACCCCTTAAAATAGTAATAAAAGGCCTACCTGGCAACTAAGATAAAGAAGAAATTAAGGAAGAATTAGGAAAACTAAATTTCAAGATAGCCAAAATATCACAGCTCAGGAACTATAGAACTAAAAACCTTCACCCAATCTACCTAGACGAGATCAAAAAGATAGGAAGCTTCAAAAATATCTACAACGTAAAATCTCTCTGTTTTAGCAGAGTTTTCATCCAAACCTACAGAACACCACCAAAAGCCACCATGTGTTTTAACTGCGCAGGATTTCATCATAGCGCTGCGTAAAATGCAACGGAGAGCACCCGACCTGGGGCGCCGAGAAGAGTGCTATCTCTCCTATGGGCTTGGAACTGCAGAAAAGGGGAAACGACTAGGCAATGGTTGCTTTTCGCTTAAACGTATTGCTTCCATCCTTTTTCGTTCAGTTTCTTTCCTCTCATCTTTAAATAAACCGTGCAAAATAGCTGTAAATTTAAGAATAATTAATAATAGCGTTATACTTCCTTTATTTGTGGATGATTTTATATAGAGATATTAAATTTAGTTATACATGAACAATAAATACATAAAATGTTTGAAATATATATTAATTGATTTTAAATTTTGGCATAAAAATAATTTCGAAGAATAATTATAAAACTGTTTAAGACAGTATTTTTTTTTATTGTCTTTCTTTAAAATATTTTAACAAGTAATTTTTTAACACTGTTTGAAAGTAAAAATTTATTTTTAAAAATCAAGGAATTTTAAGTGAAATTGCCAGAGCCACGTCAGCCCTCTGATTTTTTAAAAATCAGAGTTCCCCAAGAAGCACCACAAGGAAATGTGGTTGGACTTGGTCTCTCTCTCTCTCTCTCTCTCTCTCTCTCTCTCTCTCTTTCATTCTTCAACAATTTAAATTCTAATAATAATATTAATATTTTGTTTCCATGAATACAATTTTAAGATGCACTTATAATATCCAGTTTCCTCTTTTTGTTTTTACTTAAATCTGCATTATTATTTTTGAGCTTGGAATAATAATTTAAAAATCTATATTAATAAAAATGGACCTCGAAATGCGTTGCTAAGCGCAAAACTAGAGAACGGCTCGACCGATTCGGCTATTTTTTTAAAAAATATTTTCGTTAAGACATGGGGATGGTTCTTATGGCGAGAAAAAATTTAAAAAATGCGTGGAAAATAGTTAAAACGACACTTTTTTTACTTTCCCGCCAAAAATCTTCATTTCCTTCCCCCACACCAACTGAGTAAGATAGCAGGAAGTAATAAATTATGATTTGTTTAGAAAGAAATACGCGAAGTCAGTTGGTTTTCATTCATAGATAACGGGATGTTTTAAAAAGAAAGAAAATAGTTGCTTTTATTATTAGTCTGTATGAATATTTAATCTATGCCTGCTCGAAATAAAGTCTGGGCAGGGAAGAAAAAAAGTAATAAGGGAGGGAAAAAAGGGTTTATAGATAGGAAAGTAGTGAAGAAAAATAGGATAGAAAAGAAAAGAAGGGTGTGTGTGTGTCACCATTATTTCATCTGTGCGATTCATTTTCCAAGCTGTTTTTAAGCTTTTGCATCTCTTGAAAACCAATTGTGCCTCTATTTGTTTAGTGTGTTTACATTTATGAAAATTTGAATCTCATTATTCTATAAAACCAGAATTTTAGACCTTTCCCTCCACCATTTAAGTAAAATATCAATTCCGGGACAATCATTGCTCGGATAGAATGAGAAAGATGAGTAGTACAGTGAACAGATCATCTGAAGAAAATAAAAATAAATAATACTATAAATGAATTATATGATTATCACAATTTTTTTGGTTTAAAAATATTTTGGTGAAAAACCTGTTATGAGACACAGCTACATAAAATATTAGCGAGCAAACTTTATACGAGCATTAATACTGGCGAACCGACTGGTCGCCAAAGGCGGCTAGTATATTAATAAAAACAGATATAAACTTTTGACTGTGCTCTTCTTTTGTTAGTTGAAATTTACAGCATGTGCCTGAAATATTTAAATCTGGAATTTTACTTAATATCAATTTTTTAAATCCGGATCGTATATTTTCTGAGTGGTGGAACTTTCATTACCTGTTAAAATAAATTTAAAAAATTTGGAATTTGCAACAAAAATTTTAAAGATGTCTTCCTCTGGATATGTCAACTTTCCTTTATCAATATGAATTAAATATTCTTATAACGACAGAATTTGTCATTTCAAAAAGTCAATTCTTTTTCCATTGATAATAACTTAATACAGTCGCTAACTTGAAAATAAGGTGTTAGCTTGTAAACCGCATATCCAGATAGATAAATATACATAAGAATCGACTCTTACTGATGAAGAAGAAAATTATATAAATCTACACCTTTTGTTTCGAATTCTGAAAGGTGCTTCTTTTTTTGAAAAATCACAAAAATTCTCTCCATGAAAAGAGCCATATTTTTTAAATATAGTTTTAACAAGATATTAATTCTTAATTTTTTTTTCTGCTTGTAAAATTTGTTCAACAGAAACACTAAAATTACCAACACAAAACTGTCTATATTGATCAAATCTGCCTTCCAGAGGATTGGTTTGATATTTTTCAGTTAAGACGCAAAAAATTAGAGAAATAAACAAAACAAAAAATTTGTTTTCTATGAAGACAAAAAAATATTTTATAAGCAAAATAATAATAATTCTGCTTTTAGTATACACAAATTGAATTATAGGATTTGTTAATCTACTCGTATTTACACTCTGGAATGAATAAAGAATGTCTAATGCTATGAGACAAGAAAGGATTTTAGGCTTAATGTGTACTTCACATTAAAACTTATAATTTTTTTTAAAAACCCTGCTATTAAAGAAAAATAAATAGTCGTAATTACTCACATAATAATCAAGTGCGATACGGCACTTCTTTTTAGTAATCCAGAGGCGATATCATAGAATTTCAAAGCAAAGATTACTAAAAAAATCGTCACAATCAGAAACGAATGTGTGCTAGGGACAATGGACATCAACTGACCAAAGATGAATACAGTCCATCGCTTAGTTGAAACCGGTTATGGCAAATATTGGTTTAGTTTTGGGCCCTTATAAGTCTTATCGCTATCTTCGTTCTTGGAGGCCCCGACTAGACCCAGCAATGCACCATCTAAGAAAACATCCCCGAACCGACCTGCATTAACTGCAATGTGAAGGAACACCTGGCCTCTTGGAGGGGGTACAAAAATTATCCCACAAGTAAAACAACCACAATGAGAAAATCTTATGCTCATGCAGTCCAGAGGAGAGAAGCCCCAATAGTAAACAAAAGCACCGAAACCACCCAAATAAACAGACCAACAGCTGAGCATTTCAAGCCTGCCCAAATACCCGAAGCACCCACCAAACTAGAACTAACTGAATTCCTAGAAATCCTAGAAGGATTTAAAACCCCTCCTGCTGGAATTTCCTGACATCTTAAAACTCACAAGGAACCACAAGAAAACAGCTTACAAGGAGGAGCGAAAGCTCATACTAATCAACGCTCTACTTGCGTAAACTCCTGACTTCCGTTCTACCGCAGGTCCCTGCTCTCTGATTGACCTCCTAGGATCAAAGAACAATCCACTTTCTGCCGCCATGAAAACTCAAAAATCTACCAAGTTTGCACCGCCCCACCCTCCACGCCCTTGAAGACACCTGATTGGCCGAGAGGTCTCTCTCCCTTCTCCGATTCCCCTGCACCTGAGCCGGACCTTCTGCTCTCCTTCACCCGTATCACCCCAGTCCAAGGCATTCAAGAAGTCAGGATCTTCATGTACCAGGACCATGGGGATACCCGTCAAGGATATTCACGGAATCACGGGGCACCCGCCCTGCTTCGCAGGGCGGGTGCCCCGTGAATCTTTTCCATCTTCAGTTACGGCAGTTAGTTGAGAGTCTCCTCTCGGAAGGGGAACGTCTCTCTGGATTAGCGGATTACTTTCCTCGCTTGTTATTAGTGAGCTGTGTTTACGTTTGCTGTTAGCGTTGTATTATCGAGCTTGCTGTGACTTCCTGTTTACTGTACAATACGATAGCTGTTTTGCAGCTTGTTTTACTGTGCGTAAGGCTTGTAGTTACGCTGTTAGTGACTGTTGACTGCTGGATTGTGTTTATCTGAAATTTTCCTTTCTCAAGTCATCCTGTAAATAAATTTGTTTGTGTTGTCCTCAAGTAAAGTCCATTCAAACCGAACCCGCTACGCTAAAAACGTAACAATATAAATATTTTGTTAGATACTAACATTTAAAAACATCTTTTTTTTGTGTGTGTTGCATTGTTCCGGTGAAAGGCACGTATTTGCGTCCATAATCTACATCGATGGCTTTCGCTGGACCCATATGTGCGCCCATAGCACTCAAAGGGTTAATAATTGAATTTGAAGTTTTTAGGTACAACTCATAACATTTCAAAAAGCCTTATAACCATTATATTCATTGTGCTATATTTCTGTGATTTGTAGTCTATAAGCATATTCATTCAAAATACATAGGAGAGACAACAGAGTTTAAAATTTTTCATTGATGCATGATTCTAAAGTTAAGTTTTCATTGAAAGAGCAACAAAATTTTAAAAATTCTACAAGCACAATATATTGAAACCCATTCAGCATAGAGAAATAAGTCGAGTTTTCATATTTTGATTATCAACGAAATAAAGGCTATTTTGATTAATAACAATGAAACATATTCCAGTTTTGCTTAAATAATGAAATGCCTTGTAGTAATATATGCTTTAAATTTTTTAAAGGCAAAATAAAAAAAATGGTGTTATAAAATTAATAATTTTTCAAAAATTTTCTGATGACCTAAAAACCAATTTTGCAATATAGTAGTTATGGAAAAAAATATTAAATTATTTTTAATATTAAATTAATCAGTACTTCAAAAATAAAATCCCTGCACATTTCCAGCCTGCATAGAATATATAAGTCATGTTAGCTTTAAACTGGTCTGGTTCGCTAGAACACTTGATGCACAATGACTTGCATGTTCAACCTTATAATTAGTAGAAAATATTCGAAATTCCACATAATTTAATTGGTTTGCATCACTTATTTTTTATAAAATATCATTTATACATAAAAAGTAAAAATTAAATACCAAAAATAAAGGTAGAAAATAATTAATGTAATAGAAATATATACCTGAAATTAAATTATTCTTAAATAATTAAATTTAAAAGCAAATAATACCTGAGCTTGAATGTTTTAAATACAACAAAAACATGGCAAAAACAATACTGCAACTAAACTATAAGCAAGCAGGGAAATATAATAAAGACTAAAAAGATTTTTAAAAAATCCATCACTGTCTTAAATACTGTCCAAACAGTATATTGAAATAAATGCATTCTAAGTTCAACCACAAAGATATCAGGTTGTAAAATTTGTGCGCAAAAAACATGCCAAAATGCTAGATCACTCTCCCTACTTACCAGATCTAGAAATACAAAATGAGTGAGAGACATTCACAAAGCAGGCAATATAATATGAAACAATGAAGTTAAGTGGAAGACCATTGATTTTGTAAAATAAAGTTTCTATGGCTTCAATTTCAAGTTGATTGGATAGGCAGCTTTTATATTCAAATAATTCATTTTTAGTTTGGTAAGGATTTAAAAAAATAACAATCGCATAATACTAAGAAGGAGAAACAAAGGTAAATGCGAAATTGTGCATATCATCATCAGTTATATGTCAAATGAGCATTTAGACTTTTTTTACAACTTCAAAACAATGATTATGCATGATTTGAAGAAACTGCCACTTCATATTCTTTTTTTTTTTAAATTCTAAAACTCATTTGAAAACTGAAGTAATTACACAAAATGCAAAGATAAAAAGAAGTTATTATTGCATGAGATGCTAATTACTGCCCCAAAACTTTCTTGCATACTCTGTAATACAGGTGAATTTGTTTCTTAGACATTTTTTCTCAGTCAATTTATACAAGTCAAAAATCTCCTACCTATTCCAACCTATTTAAGTATTTGCATTTTTGAAGTATTGCTTTACAAATTTCTGAAGGAACAAACAATCAACCATTGTTGGTTTTAGCTCAAAATTCGATAGGTGTCTACAGTATGAATTTTAAAACTATCTAGAGAATTTTATCCAGGTAGCTCTCTAAGTTTTGCAGCTATTGTGTTAACTTAATATTCCAAGTGCTGGGCACATTTCCACTGAATGGATCTCGCTTAAAATGTGACAGTAATCTGCAAACTTGGTGTAAAGACCATGTACAAAACTTCATCCATCAAGTTCAAAGAGCTTTTGAATTGCCTTTGTCCCAAACAGATAAACATAATGCCAGAAATGTTATTTGAATTCAGGGAAGTCTGAAATTCAAAAATTTGTCAATATTTCTAGTTTGAGTTTTCGAAAATAACAATGCCCTAATTATTATCTGTGAATGAGAAAGTAAAAATTCCCAAAAGATTTTGCAAAAAATCTTACCTCGCCCAAGATTTTAGTATGATGGAAGGGAGAGCAAGAAGATCCTTTCTGTAACTTTGGATGGCAGGACAAATCTGTCCATCCAGGAAGAAATAAGCAAACCAAGTAAATCTGTGAATCCCTTTAGGCATTTCCATATACACCCGAGGCAACTCCCAATCCAAGGAACCTATAAACATACAATAAAAGAAATTAAGTAAAAAAAATTAATTCTTTTTTTAAAGTCAGAGAAAAAAGAGTGTAACTTTGGAGCTACAATCGGAGTGCAAATTTTACACACACACACACACAAAGGGTGGTAAAAAAAACCTTCTATAAATAAAGCCTTAGCCGCCATCCGCTCAAACAATCGATCCAAAATTTCAAACATGGTTGATTGAAGATATTCGCTAGAGATTGTGATGATTTTAAACAACGCAGAGCTAACGGTTACAGTTACAGCATAAGAATTTCGAAATTTTTGAATGGCAACACTCACTTTTTGGGGGGTTGGGCAAAAACCACAAACGGTGTTAGAACGATTAGCGTATGACGAAAATTGCCGGCGTCAGGCATTTGGAAAAAAGACCATTATAAAGAACTTATGAAGAAAGGGAGTAACACAGAGAAGTAAGAGAAAAAAAGCCTTTATAGGAGTGGAAAGTTATAATTACAAGATTTCAACGTGTTCACCTTCGCAAGCGGCAACGCATTGTATTCGGGAGATTGTGGACAACCATACCGAACTTAAAATGAAAGGAGGAACCTACATAACTTCATGTGTTATGGCATGTTTCGATTCTGATACATCTCGTGGACCAGATGTTTACACCTTAGATTTCGTGTACACCTTAGATTTCAGATAACCTCAGAACCAGATAACT
>JAOUZG010013427.1:4057-21009 GCA_026289955.1 Argiope argentata | reverse complement strand
TAACATTTTTAAACTATATATACAGCCACAAACAAATATAATAAAAAATTTGAAGCAAATCAAAATTCACCTGTTTCATAAATTATGAGCTCATGTTTTTCTTCTAATTTGACATGTACTGATTTTTTTGACTTTTTGTCATATTCATTGTTATTATATGATAACAATATGATACATGCTTATAAGATACAATTTATTTTATATAATGATTTTTTTTCTGAGTTATAATAAAGCAGCAATCAAATTTTGATATATTTTCTTCGTGGAGACAAGAAGGCCTCTACAACTTTGTTGTTCACTTCAAAGGTGTTTTTTTTTGTAATGTAAGTTCCCTTTCACCAGTAAATACAGAACGAAATTCTTTACCATATTTAGCACATAATAGATACATTTTTTATGAAAAAAAAAACTTACTTGAAGGATTTGAAGAAATTTTTCCTGACATTCATGACAAAGAATATTCTTCAAAAAAGAATACTAAAGTGATTGCACAAAACAATGTAACTATTATATACAATTTTAAGATGATGAATCCACTATTTCAGGTTTATTGCAGTTGGTAGAAGCTTCCAAAATGTTTGCTTGGTTATGAATCAAAGGATTTCTTGGTCCATCATATCTTAACATTTTCAGCCTTTGTCTGCTTTTATTAGGACGTCCTTTAGGCTTTCGGTAATAAAACTGATAAAAAAATGATTAAAACAAAATTTAGAAAGAAAAAAAAGGTAATTAAAAGTAATTTTCAATTTTAACCCTGAATAGAATGGTTTTTGTATCTAATTTCAAAGGAACTGAAACGAGCCATTCGAATATGAAATGTATGACGAATGAATGAACAACCCAAAACAAACAACAAAAGAAAGAAAAGGTAGAAGTTTTTAACATCTGCCAAAGCAAAAACAACATCTTAAAATCAGAATTACAAATAATGCTCACTAGCAGTGTTTGGAGGAAAACGAAACTGTTTTTACTGCAGCTGTCCAAATGGAAACAAGTGGGTATGGCATCGTAAAAAGAATAAAAAATGCTGATATTGAGCAAAGGAATTAATATATCAAAATAATTTTTTTCCAAAAGATAGCTTACAATTTAAATATACATCAAATATCAAAATAAAGATATCGCAAATTTCATCGATTTTTTTACATTTTTATCATTCTATGTGCCCTCAATGTGTTTATTTTATTCCTGAAAGGATATATGTTTTAAACAATTAGTATTTTTCTTAGTGTTTGAGGCATTTAAAACTAAATATTGTTAATTAATCGATTTTTTTTTCGGATTCATTTTGAAGTACATTTGAATTAAAATAAAACCAATAAAGGAATTAAAAATTCTTAACCAATTTTTGTTATCAAACTGGTGCAGAAAATTCACGCATTCGCTTAAAAATTTAAAACAAACTCCCTCTAACTGTCAAACATTTGACATCAATCAAAGTATAAGAAAGGAGTATTAGAATTATCTCTGTCAAAGTTGATTTCTTTCGACCCTGCTATCTCATGATAACATGCATTTATAATGTATACATTATTATCTCAATTAATAAGCTTAAAAACAAACATGTTTTAATTTATATATTTTGAATGCAGAGCTAATTTGTAAAACTTTACCACATAACTTGAGATTGAAGATTGGCTCACCTATCATTTTACTTCGAAATTTGAATGCACCAAAATTATGTAATGGCACGAAATTAATCATAAAAAATTCATGAGAAATATTCTTAAGGCTACTATTTTGAACGGCAAATTTCAATATGAAGTTGTACTTTTACTATGGATCCCTATGAATCCTTCAGACTCATCTATCCCATTCAAACGTTTGCAATTTCCAATTTGCTTGGCATTTGCTATGACTATTAATAATTCACAAGGTCAAACGATGAAAATTTGTGTCTTAGATTTAGAAAATCCTTGCTTTTCGCACGGCCAATTATATGTTGCGTATTCGAGGGTTGGAAAACCATCGAATTTGTTTGTTTATACCCCACAAGGATTAACCAAAAATATCGCATGAAATGGCATTACGATAAAATTTATTTTTTGTACATTAAAAAAATACACCTTTTAATAACAATAGGTCGAATTTGATCTATTTTTACCCTTTAATTAAAACAAGTTAAAGTTTGTATTCAACAAAGTAGAATAGAAACAGTAAAGTTTTAGTTTCAGTTCAGTTTAAGTTTCTTTATTCAACTTAGCTCATAGTTTACGCATACTCACAAGCAATCGATAGGTTTAATTGTGGGAACTGTACACGTGATGACGTCAGGTATTGTAATAACATTTTCATACAATTTTTCATCACAACGAACCAGATTGTTATAACTTATTCAAGAAGGTTTGTAATTTTCGCACAACGTCTGTCGGGTCCCCTAGTATATATATAAAAGCAATGAATAACAATCCAATACCCCTTTGAGTTATTAAAAATAAAAGTAAAAACTATAAATATTTATGATTTTCTTAACTTCAAAGTTTGTTCTGTGTGTTGAAAATTATAACTCTATGCCAAGGGCTCCCCACAGCTAGCATACTAATGTTATCGTGTAGTGAAGGCCAACCAAGGAATGTAGGGGCCACCTACCTTGGACAGTTAAGCTTAATCCATGCAAGCATGTGAATAGTTTTCAAATGAGAAGAGAATGATCTGTAATACCAATAATCTGGGTTATGGGTTTGGTTATGAACTGAAAATATGGTTTTTCAGTATTTATCAGTTCATCTGCTTCTTCTATACTACTTGGCCAATTTTCTCCCTTTTCATAGACACATAGGTCCCTTCCACCATTTTAAATTAAAAAATTGCTCCGCTGAACAACCTCTGCTGGGAAGGCCTGCAAGATTTTGTGTGCTGGGAATATGTCTCCAATTTTCAACATTTGTAATGGTGCGTTTTTCTTGGACTCGGTTCCACACAAATGTTCCCCAGGGCGCATTTCTTTTTATCCAGTTAAGTGCTGTCAATGAATCGCTCCAATAAAATATCTTCAGATTTGGTATTTTTAGATCTTCTGTAATTCTTGTACTTAACCTAGCACCAATACAACACGCCAGCAGTTCAAGTTGTGGTATTGTTAATTTCTTTAAAGGCGAGACTCTAGCTCGAGACTGAACAAAACCAACAAACACTTCATAACGGACCTTCACTCTTAGGAAAATGAAAGCGGCATACGCTTTAGCACTTGCATCACCGAAGACATGAACACTAGCGGTTTCTTCATCAACTTTACATAGTTTCATCCAACGAGGTATTCTGACCTCTGAAAGATTCTTTATACCCTTCAGCCATTTCCAAAATCGCTTTGATAGGCCTTCTGGCAGGGCATCATCCCATTTAAGTCCAAGATTCCAGGAAACTTTGGAATGATGGTTACAGGAGAAGATATACCTAAAGGGTCAAATATACTATGAGTCAAAGAAAGCATTCTTTTAGTAAGAGCCATTTTTTCATCTTTCGGACAGTTTATGATGCAAGACAGAGTATCTTGCTTTAGGACCCAGTTTAGGCCCAATAAAGGTACAGTTTGGTGTTTGTCGGGCTGATCGATAATTTCACATAAAGAATTTGACTGCCAGCCTCGTAGATTGAATTTTCCTAAAGACATCAATGCTTGAGATTCAACAATAAATTTATTAGCTTCATCTGTATTCTTCAAACTGCAGACACAATTATCCAAATAAAATAAATTCTTCAAAATTTCGGCAGTATTCAAAATCTCGTCAGGGGCTTTTCCTGATGATAATTCAAAGTTGCCGTTAAAAGAAATGGACTGCAGGTGACACCAAGCACAACTCTACGATGTCTGTAGATTTTCATTCCATTGTCTTCAGTTTTCCATAAAAATCGCAAGTAATTCATGTCCCTTTCCCTGATTCCGATCTGAAGAAATGCTTTCTCAATATCTGATGTTATTCCAACAGGAAATTTTCGGAAACGATTTAGTAGGGAAGGAACAGGCTCCATTAAATTAAGACGAAATACCGCTTTCTAAGAAGGTTTTCAGTGAGAGTGCACCCTTTATACGTGCGGATGCATCGAAAACTTGCCTCACTTTTGTAGTACTGCTGTTCTCTTTAAATACAGGTCTGTGTTGGAGATAGATGATAAAAAAGAATTAAATGTACACTACTTCTTCAATAACACTGTCAGCAATCCATTTTTTAAAAACATCTGCATATATTCCAACCTTCTCGGATTCTACAAGTTTTTTATAAACAGATAAAGTCGTTTCTCAGCCATTTGTCTGTTGTCAGGGAGCAGGGAGGATTCTAACACCCAAGGTAAGGCGACTTCGTACACCTTCCTTCCTCATTAATTGCCAGAGTTTTTCGAAAATACTCTAAAGTATCTTGATGCATTTCATTTTTATTTTTCGACTCATCAAGATCAGTAATTCCAATGGTTTCTAATTTCCATAAGTCATATTACATTCTTTTATAAGTTTGTCACTGTCATGTTTATAGAATCTGAAGTGCTTGGTACTTTTCCCATAAGTGTCCAACCAAGCACAGTGTCAATAGCAGTTAATCCGCAAGTTAAATTGAGGATTTTTCCAGTCATCAATTTTCCTGCTATGTCAGCACCAATTAGCAAATGGATTTTGGATGAAGAACAAGATGATAAACATTCTTGATCCGTTAGATGAATTCTGTTATCCTCTAGTTGCTTTGACAAGAATCCGGAGGGTATCTGGCAAATTTCGGCACATATTTTTTCTTGATCAAATGTGTTAAAAGTGCAATGATAATTTTTTAAAAAATCACTTACAAAAATCTTATATTCTGAATGTTTCTGTGGATTTTGAACCCCTCCAAACAAAGTATGAATAAGAGTAGTCTCTTTCAATGCATGATACTTAATTTTCTTAGCAGCTTCTTTCGTAATATAAGATTTCTGACTCCCCGTGTCTATGAAAGCCCTCACAGCAAAATCCTGTTTTTCTCCCCGTAGAATCACGACTAGAGTTTGTAGAAAAATATTTGTAGAACATGTGGGTTTGGTCAGTGTGTTGAACTGCCCAGAAATGATTGAACTGCCCGCTGCTTCTTGAGTGTTAGAAGACTCAATTGTCTTTCTATCAGGGCACATCACAGCATGATGTCTTTGACTACAGTTCCTGCAATGCACTTGAACCCTGTATCGCTTTGACACATGTCCATTACTAAAACATCTGAAACAGCAATCTCGTTTCTTCAATCGCTGCTTTTTTCATTAACATCCAAATTTCGTGCAGTATGACATTCTCTGGATTCGTGATTGTTCTTGTCACAAAATACACACTTCAAAATAGAGTTTTGATTTCCTGTAAAAAGCCCGCAGCTGTCGACAAGTCTCTTTTAAATTTGATATTCTTGTGACTTTCCTTTAAAGAGAAGCCTTGCATAGCAAGGGCTATCCTGTCTTCATTTTCAACTTCATTCTTCAAGAATTTCATCAAACTTTCCAATCGAGATTCTTTCGCGTCATTTGTTCCATCCGCCCTTCTATCATTTCTCCGCCAGGTTCTTAAAATTTCTTCACTTAAACAAGACTCGACCAGGGGAAATTACATGGTCGCATACTTGGCGGTAGTGACGCCAATAGTTTCCAATGATCTCAGTTGGGTTTCGAGGCGGCCACAGACAGTTGACAATTTAACGTGTTTCACTTCGATACTAAAGGCGAGTGTCAATTTTAATAATTCTCGAACATAATACTCAACCAATAAATCATCTCTGCTGAATCTGGATTTTAGACAGTCAATCGTCTTGCAATAATTTCAGGATATTGGGGGAAAACTTTCAACTGATTCCCTCGCTCTGGAATTCGCGATAGTTGCTTGGACTAAATATTGGAACTTGTCGGTTTCATCTATATCGTCATCTTCGTCAATTTTCTTGAATTGACCCCAAAACGGCAGCCAATCTTTAATTTCACCTTCCAATTTCTTTAATTCCAAACGAGGCAGCTTGAATTTCCTCTTTTCACCACCAATTGAAGATAATATATCAGCGTTAATAACAGGATAAGTTTTCTGATCGATTAATAAACTCATCCTTTTAAAATTGAGAGAATACTCATCTGCTGAAAGATTCCCTTTCGATATCGTCTTCCGGTATATCTTCAGGCATCAGAAAAAAAATTCAGAATACCTTCATTCAACTGTAAAAGATCATTATTTTTCTCGCTAAGCAGTTGAAAGGTCGCCAAACATTCTAAATCTTCTGCAATGTTCACTTTCGCTTTCGCTGACTCATCCAATTTATTATAAAATCTAACAGTTTTCCGTTTAATCTTCTTTTCTTTTCCGTATAATCTTAATCATTATTTTTCTAAAACAGTTATTCTTACTTCAAAATATCGATAAATTTCTAATAACAAACAATTTATCGTCAAAATAATTCACTTCTCTTTCGAATCGTTGATTTCAAATCACAGTCCTCTCGCGGACGCCATGTCGTGTACTCGCCTATGATACACGTATTCTTTTACAGTGATTGAAAAAAAAACTACTCTCCTTGAAAACGAACATAACATTTATTTCTACGACAAGACAAGTTATTCTATTTACAAATTAAATTTAAGTGACAGCATTTACGATATGAGCCAGATCTGTATCATTTTTTGCTGTTGTTTTTCAACTCTTCTCACATTTCTGAAAAATCTTAATTCTAAAACCGAGTTGAGTTGTTACTGGCTTATTCAAAGATCGCGGATTCACGTGACAACATCCATAATTCATAACTACAATTACTTAATCATAAAATAAAAATGAATGACTGTTTATATCTGATAAATGAATGCCCATTTAGACAATTAAAATAATTCTACTAGCAGAAATATATCATAAGAATAATTTGTTACAGATGATATTATGTGTTTACACTTAATCTCTGAGATAATGTATATGTTGATACAAGACAAATTATGAAAATGGGTATATTGATATAAAAGCAATAAAATCCAAACTATAAGAATGCAAATTAATGTACTATAATGAAATATATATATATATCTATATTAATAAAAATGGAACTCGAAATGCGTTGCTAAGCGCAAAACTAGAGAACGGCTCGACCGATTCGGCTAATTTTTATTTTAATATTTTCGTTAAGACACGAGGATGGTTCTTATGGAGAGAAAAAATGTAAAACTTAGAGGAAAATAGTTAAAACGACACTTTTCTTACTTTCCCGCCAAAAATCTGCATTTCCTTCCCCCACACCAACTGAGTAAGATAGCAGGAAGTAATAAATTATGATTTGTTAAGAGAGAAATGCGCGAAGTCGGTTTTCATTCATAGATAACGGGATGTTTAAAAAAGAAAGAAAATAGTTGCTTTTATTATTAGTCTGTATGGATATTTAATCTATGTCTGCTCAAAATAAAGTCATAATAAAGTAATAAATAAAAAAAGAATATCAGAGCGCAAAAAGGGTTTGTAGAAAAAAAAGTAGTGAAGAAAAAAAGAATAGAAAAATAAAGAAAAGAAGGGTGTGTATGTGTCACCATTATTTCCTCTGTGCGCGGCATTTTCCAAGCTGTTTTTTAAACTTTCACATCTCTTGAAAATCAATTGTGTCTTTATTTGTTTAGTGTGTTTACATTTATGAAAATTTGAATCTCATTATTCTATAAAAACGTAGAATTTTAGACCTTTCCCTCCGCCATTTAAGTAAAATATCAATTCCGGGACAATCATTGCTCGGATAGAAAGAGAAAGATGAGTAGTACAATGAACAGAATATCTGAAGAAAATTATACTAAATAATACTATAAGTGAATTATTTGATTATCAAAATTTGTTTGCTTTAAAAATATTTTGGTGAAAAACCTGTCATGAGACACAGCTACATAAAATATATGAAAATTTTAGCTAGCATTAATACTGGCGAGCCAAAGGCGGCTAGTAAGAAATAAAACAAATGAAATAAGTTCAATAATAAGGAAGAAGAAAATCAGAGTCAATACATAAATATGTGTATATATACACTTCAATACCTAAACTTCTTTAAGTGCAATGTTTTATTTGCTTGTCTATACAATATAATGCAATACTCGGTATGTCTAGCCTACATTCAGTAGAATGAATAAGAACGGAAACTATAATTAGCATAATTATATTACATTGACAAAATTTAGAGATAAGCAATGAAATGTGATAAAATTATTTATGTATCTACATCTTCACAACATAATTAAACACTTGATAACTTTTAATACAGAATATTATTACGCAAAAAAAGGCATATACTTATAGAATCTTAATCTCTAAACCTTACTGGTTTTTTTATTGTTCGACCACATCTGGAAGTAGTTTGATTATCAGATGGAAGGTGGAAGTCTCTGATCTGAATTTCCATCTGTTTGTTTAGATTGTATCGGCTTGTCATTTGTCCATGACCAACAAATTGGCAGGTTTTAGGCGGTCAATTGAGATATTCATATTTTTTTCTTTCACCGACAAAGTGAAACACTTATCAGACCGTTCAACTACTTTATATGGTCCTTGATAAGGTGGTTCTACGTCCGAGATCTTTATGTACAAATATTTTTTGGTTCTTGACACTACCTGATGGTACAGGTTTTAATTGCTCCATAAACTTCTGAAACTGGGAAACAAAGGTTTCTTCATCCATTTTGATGGTAGGTGGGTCAAAGTACTCTCCTGGCAACTTGATGTTAGAGCCATACACCATTTGGGCAATTGAGTGGTTTGTATCTGGTCTGTTGGCAGCTGTCAAACCTAATAAACTGTAAGTAAAGATTCTGCATTTTGACACCAAATGTTGGAATTTCTGGGCCATTTGCAGCATACAATTTATATTTAGAGGCTTGGCACTCACCTTTTGTTTTAATCCAAGGAATAATTGAAACGTCAGCTCCACTATTCACAAGAAATTGGCAACCAGTTCCTCTATCCCAAATAAATAACCGGGATTTGCGACTCAAAACTTCGGCAGCAGGGCTCGCCGCAGCGTCTACTGCTGAGACTGGTTTCCCGACACGTCCCAATTGCACGGCTGCACACATTTGCCAGGTAGGCACTTCTTCCCGAATTTGAAGTGGTAATAACAGAATTTCCCTTGTGGATTGTAGCGGCGCCTTGATATGCTGCGACTTCTACTCTTCTGTTGGTGATGAGGACTACGGCTCCGGGGCTTCTGCTGTAACTTCAGGGAGGTAATTTGGCCTTCAAGTGTGGCGATTTTAGCCAGAAGTTGGTCCATCCCTAACGACTTTTTCTGCACCGCTGCAACATCTGTTGTTCTCGGCACCATTTCTACAATCTTGTCGGCCATTGCCGCTAATTTATCGAGATTCTCTTCATTGACGGTGACGACACCCTTTACTGAATCAGGCATCTTATCCAGCCACAGGGTGCGCAATGCTTTCTCCGAAACGTCCGTTTCAGCAAGTGAACGCATTTTTCTGAGAAGTTGACTTGACAACATGTCACCTAACTCAAGTCCCGTGAGAAGACGTTTAATTAATTTTTTTTTGTCACTCTCGACGAATATCTGCAATAGGCGTTCCTTTGCCGCTGAATATTTGTTCGGAGATGGATCTTTTATTATGTCCCAAATATTATCTAAAACTTTTGGCTCCAATTGGGCGACGAGGTGGCTAAACATAGTTTCCTCCAAGGTAATTCTGCAAATCTTGAACTGAGCCTCCACCTGATAAAACCATATTTCAGGCTTATCGAACCAAAATGGCGGTATTTTAATGCTTACGCCGCTTGCTTCCAAAGTTTCCGTTTCGGGCATTTTTTCAGCAGAGCACTTATTCAGCAGGTTAAAAAAAAACCAGGGTCACCAGTTATTACGGAGCGCGAATTATTCGCACTCATTTTAAATAGTTATTCTTTCAATAGGTTGCGCGATTTAGAAATAAATAATAATGACTTCAGTATCTACTGGATATTTTATTCAGCTCGCTAATTCTATTAAATCAGTACAGCAACTACGAAGTTGCTTCAAACGTGCTTTAAAAAATTTATTTATAACATTTGCTACTTTAGGAAATAAAATTTATTTAATAATGTCAGAGGCATGTAAACAACATTCAGCCGATTTTTCTGAAAACCGCTTGACACGTGCAGCTATCTAGTGATAAAAATAATTGTTGTTGTTGTCCAAAAAACATAATTGTGTCCAACAAAGATGCTGCATCTAAAATCCCTCGACTAAACCCATTCCTTATTGAATCCTTCACTAAACAGCAAATAAATCAGGCACAGCAATATTTCGAATTTAAAGTTTACAAGGCAAAGAAAAACCATGTTTGCAACATCGGATCCCGTGTGCGATGCCCAAATTCTAAGATGAGAGAAAATTCATGGCATCCCTTTTCGACAGGTGTCATTTGGGAAAATGTGACCGACAGATTCTTAATTTTTGACATACTCAAACTCCGCTTGATGAACTGGCGGAGGGAATAACCCAAAATAATGATGTTGAAATGAGAAGATTTATCAAATCCAACTCGACCCAAGATTCTTCCCCTGTCTTCTTCACAATACTTGGCACTGCGTTACCAGAGTACACTAAAATTTGGTTTACGAATCAAAGAACCCAGAAGACAAACCCCGACAATGTTTGAAATGTTACAATTCCAGGCATCCAACAAGAATATGCACCAAACAGATCTGTTATGTATGCGGGGAAACCCATGATGGCCAATGTAAGTCCCGAAAAGTGAATAAATTGCGAGGGTCCGTATTCAGCGAAATCTAAATTCTGTTCCCGTAACATCAAGGTATGACAAATGTACGATTTAAATGTCGAAACCATCTAAATACTGGAGAAGCCAGACGCCTGTTTCAACAGTCCTTAAAAACAAGTTATTCTAATGTAGTAAAATCAAACATATCTGTAATTGAATTCGAGGAAGCTGAAAATCAAAAAATCGAAGTTATAGTTAAAAAATACCACAGAGAAGTTAAAACAAATATGTTAATAAAAATTTTAAAAAAAACTGTTGAAAAATTACTGCAAAATATTGTTAGCATGTTTAATCAAGGAGTATCGAGCAAATCACCTCGTAGGGGGGAAAAAGCAACAAAAGTCGTCACTTAAACAACGGATGGTCCTTCAGGTTTAGCTCAGATTTTTTTTTTAATGTCAGATTTTGATATTGTTCTTGAGATGAGGTTTTTAGTGCCAATAAAAATCAGTAGGCGAAAAATAAAAATGTTATTATCTTCACCAGCATCGCAAGAAATCAGCTTTTAAAAACGTGATGCCATCCTATTTACAAAAGCTCTAATTTAAAAAATAAGTTAATTACTACCACAAATTAAATCTAGAAAAATGTCATTTTGAGAACGTGATTATATGAAATGAAATAAATAGGAAATTTGATATTTTTTTAAACAATAAATGCAAGACAAAGTTTTTTGGATCGTTTGCAGTACTAAAGAGACTCATTCAATGAAACCATTAAAATGAATAAAAGTATAGTTTAAGTTGCACGAGCACGTGGTGCATGATCGTTCAAGAAATTATGTTCTGACATGATATATTGAAATATGCATAGCAGATTTCATTTTAATATTTCTTCTTCTTCTTTTATTTATTTGTTTGTTTCTGTTTTTGCTTTCCAGGTTACTTAAAAATTGAACTGTTTTTCTTCCTTTCCAAAATTCGAGTACGAATTTACGAGCTTGGTTTTCGTATTCCTTTTGCTTTTTTGTAATTTCTGTTTTTAATAATCCTTTTAAATGACTTTTCTTTATGACCTTTCTGAAATGGAATTAAAGGGGGAAAGCACTGGCTTCCAATCTCTCTCCCCCCTCTCAGAAACTGAAAATTCTTCCTTTCCAAACAAAAGACAAAGTGTCCTTATTTTCATCCCTGCCAACATATCCGGAAGAATAATCCCCCAAAAATATTACAGGATTTTAACTTGGAACTTTTTTCAGTCAAAGAATTCCAGAATATTAAATTCAACATTGTTAATTTATATTTTCCACAAGGTTTTGATATTGATCCAGCAAAACACTGTTTTGATTCTCTAGCTTTACCCACTTTCATCTTCGGCCATTTCAATTTGCTATTTGAGGAGAATACAGTTCATCGGCTCTGAGTAACGATTTCTTTGATTGGCTAACTTATTCACATTTCATAATTCTCAATATAACTATTGCCAGGCACAGTTTCTTAAGAACACAATCAACCTTAGATCTTAATCTTACTCTCTGTTCATCTGATATTCATAATCAAACTTCTTGTAATGTTATGAATTCAACTTTCGATAGCGATCACAACCCGATAGTTGCTTCCTGGTCAGTTATAGAAATTATCAATCTCAGCATAAAAACAAATAATTGGACGAGAATAACGCAACAAATACACGATTTTTAATAATGTCAAGCAATGTTCGATTGACGGAATTACGGTCAGTTATAGAAATTATCAGTCGCAACATAAAAACAATTAATTGGGTGAGAATAACACAACAAATACACGGTTTCTCAATAATGCCAAGCAATGTTCGACAGAATTACGACGAACGCAACAATGATAATTACCAAAAATACTTAATTTAAACCTTTGTCACGTAAGTCTTATCCTCCTTGGTGGGATATTTCTTGCCATAATTACGAAAAACTCAACAAGCATTTTCGGAAAAAAGCAATCAGAAACATATCTGAAACAGATATGTTTCTGATTGCTTTTTGGGTGAAACAAAAAATATGCAAGTCGACTTCGTTTTCACGTAAAAAAAGCGAAAAGAGAAAATTGGGAAAAAATTTGCATATCTCGTAACCCAAAAATGTTCTTTAAAATTCTAAATAAACTTTCGAATCACGATAATACGAATACTAAACATACAAACATTATAATTCAAAATAAGCATCGCATTTGCAAATAATCACATTGAGTTATTTGCAAAGCATTTTTCTAATCAAAATACAAATATTTAATCTATTCCTTTAGATTTCTTGGGTGCAAATTCTTTCCTCAACAGCAAATTCGAAATTTGGGACTTAAGAAAGTAATCCATAAAACTAAAATCTCTACTCTTGGAGCTGACAACATTCCAGCTATCTGATTCAAAAATCTCTAAAATGATCAACTTCAAATTATTTTGAAATTATATCAAGACAATTTGATTCAGCTGACATCCCCAAGCAATGGAAACACGTTCTAATTATTCTGATTCCGAAACCAAATAAAGACAAAACCAAAGTTTCTTCATATTGGACCATTGCCCTAACTTCAGTTATTTGCGAAGTCTTTGAACGCATCTCACTCAAAGCATTACTTACTCTCTAATTTGTAACAAAAGGCTAGATAATAGCTTACATGGTTTCATACCTTTCAGGAATAACCGAACAGCAATTTACACTATTCAGTCAAAAATCACAGAAACTCATGAGTAGAAGAGATATTCCGTTAGTGTAAATCTTTATATCAAAATTGAACATGATTCAGTTCATATTCACAGCCTCATTTTTAAATGTTTACAGCTTGGTATAACAGGCCATGTGGCAAAGTGGTTATACAATTTCCTCCAATCCAGAACGTTCCAGATTCGCTCTAGACATTGCCTTTCTAATAACAAAACATTGAACAAAGGGTTACCTCAGGACAGCGTTGGTTCAACAATTCTGTTCGTTATCTTCATGCATTATTTCAATGAAACCACAGAGGAAGGAGTTGAATGTACTATCTTTGCGATGATATCTTTGTCTTCTGCAGCTATCGATCCTGGGAAATCGGTGTATAAAAAATTCAAAACACAATGGAAAACATACACAAATGGTGCAATTTTTGGAAACTAGACATTACTCCTGAAAAAGGTGTAATAGGTGAATTGCCCAAGAAAAAAATTGCAGCTTATCACTGCATTTCTTATGCGGAACACCATCCTTTAAAATGGAATGAAACGATTAAATTTCTTGGTATTCCTTTTTCTAAAAAGAATCAAAACTCAGTAAACTTCAAAAATCTTAGAAATCATGCACTTAAAAAGATAAATGAACTCAAGATATCGGCATCAAAAAACATGGCCTCAGAACTAAAGATATTATTAATATCACAAAAAAATGGCACTTTCAAGATTTTCTTTTATGCTTGAAACAGTAATCAATCTATTTTCCGAGACTCAATTTAAAACACGCAACACTATTCAAATTATAGCCTTGAGAATAGCTTTAGGCCTCTCAAAATAGATTCCGAATGTTGTCCTTCTGAAAACTGCTTCTCAGGAAATACTTTCTGAAAAAATAAAACGACCTGCTTTCTAATTTTTTATTTAGGAAATAGCAAATGGTTTACATACTCCATTCTAACAGAGCACTCCAGTAATAATCGGGAAATTCAAAGAATTACCAAAGTAAAAAAAATCCATTTCGCTTACTCTCAATAACTTAAACGCCTCTACCAACCAAATTATCACTTTGTCTGAAAATCCAACGACTAATTCTAATCACTTTGAATTTTTTCTTATACTTTAATTTCAAAACAAAAATCTATCTTTGATTGAAATTAATAGATATTATAATGAATGCATTCGGAATTTCTTTCCTAGTCATTTTATTATTACTACTAGCAACTGATGCCCTAGCGCACAATCAATTGTTGGTTTTTCGTCTATCCAAAAATTCATGTTTTGAGTCCATCCAGTTAATTCCATTTTTATTGCAGAAAGTGTAGCCATTCCGAAGCACTAGATGTTATTGTTGCTCCTGGAAAAGATTGTTTGATTCTTACAGATAGCTACTCTATGCTCCTGTTGCAGAATATTTAACCCTAGTCACCAAAAATTATCTAACATTTAGCATCCAAAGTTGAAACTCTAACCAAATTAAATTTTTTAAAAAAAAATCCTTCCTGTGGACATCTGGTTATTCGAATATAACCTGGAACGAGCTTGCAGATCTCCTAGGCAAAGAAGTAACAGGAAATAATCTTGGATATAATTTGGAACCTGTAAGAAAGCATCGCATCAGATTACAATCAGTAATTTTAGAAACAGTTAATATTTCCTCTCCTTGGGAGACATTCGAAGCATTGAAGCACTGCCTCCCTGGTCAAAAATCGAAGAGAAGATGCTGTCTTGGCCAGATTGATCAGCAAAACAACATCAGGACTGTTGAATCGTTTCTATATAGATGATCACCTTTGCCACGAATGAAATAGCATTTAAGGCATTGGACACATAATTCTCGCATGCAAAAAGTATAGATATTATAAAAGACAAATTGTGGATTTTTCTCCAGTTAGATAAACAAGATTGCTCCTTCAAAAATGTTCTGGATAAAATAATGGTAAGCAAGACCAATCTGCAAGTTTCTCATCAAGCGATGAAGCACTTGAACATCTACCAAATTAACGGACCACATTCTGTTGAGACCTTTTTTGAGTGTGTCCTTTGCTTTATCACCATCCCGAGTTGCAGGAACGATCCGTCTTATTGCACCTCTTCTTTTCACTGGAACTCCCGAATATGTACTAAATCACATCAGCGGAATTGCTTTTAACTTGAACTGACTAAAACTCCAAACTATTATTGTGTTTGGTCTCTTGTGTTAATTGCTGAAACTTTTTTGCTCTCTACATCTGAAACGCGGGGATAACAGCCTTCGATGCTGTAAATCCCAATATCATTTCTTTCAAGTTTCAAATGCACTTAGAATTACGCAACCCACTTCAATCGTGATATTCGGATTGCTTACGAGTATAATGAATCGCATTTGGACTCTTGTTCATCTGGAAAATATACTCATCTAAGCTTTTTCCATGTCTTTTGGATCAACTTTCGTTTGGCAGATTTTAAGTTTCAGCTCGGATTTTTTGAGTCTGAGATAAATGCAATGTAAATATCGGTCTACAATAGATTTAGCACGAAGGCAAATTTAAGTTAGCTGTTTCCAAACCCATAATAGTATGTGTTCCGAAATATAACTACTTTGTTTTCCATTGCTGCCTGAGATCGTGTCACTTGTGAGATGATATTTTAATGACCCCCGATACCGAAGATCCGTACTCTCCTTTAAAAACGGAACTCATTCAGTGTCACCTCACGAAATAGAAAGATTAAACCCTGGAATCGACATACTTGAATCTTGTTGTAATCGTTCCCCTTTCCGAAGAAATAGATCTAACCACACAGCAAGAAATAACAGTCGAAATAGAAATTCCTCCATTCGTTGGTACCACCGTCATTCTGGAAAAAACTGCAAACCCGAAAAATGCGTTTCGTCTTGCAATTTTCAGGTAAAAGAAAATGGCGAAGAATAAATGCGACGTATTTTTTGTCGTAGACAACACGTATCTTGCGCATTGGAGACCAGATATCATATGGTTCCTTCCGAATCAACACAGGCTCCATGTGTCTGTAATTACCGCTAACATCTATCAAATAAGAAATTCTTCCTAACAAACAATTTTTGCAACTAATTCATCGCCAATTAATGCTTAGGACAAAAAACGCTTTCCTTAGAATTTAAATTAAGAAGATTATATTCTTGGACATTTCTTATAGCCTATATCACTATTCCTATTTTAGGTACAGATATTTTTAGATTTTCATAAATTAGTACCGGATCTACATAACAAATGTCCAAGTGATTTGTAGGGATTGAAGGTCGCAGTACGAACCTGCGACGTTTGGGCCTGTAGCCGAGTATCATACCGATCGAGCAAAAGGGACCCTTCAGCTCGAAGGATATTATCTGGCTTATAAGGCTAACGCTACAGATTAAAAACAAAACTTCAATCAATGGCTCATGTAAAAGAAGCATCAGTGCATTCTGTTAAAACCATTTCAGGCAATTCTGTGGGTCTTTACTGTTATCTGAATTTCCCTTGATTACTATATTACACGATCCTAACCAACCAGTCTCTCTCTCTCTCTCTCTCTCTCTCTCTCTCTCTGTGTGTGTGTGTGTGTGTATATATATATATATATATATATATATATATATATATATATATATATATATATATATGGTT
>JAOUZG010013423.1:416306-443962 GCA_026289955.1 Argiope argentata | reverse complement strand
TATATATATATATATATATATATATATATATATATATATATATATATATATATTCAAATTTTCAATCGTTAATAAAATTGCTTTTTATTCATCCATCAAGTTAAAGTAAATTTGTTAAAACTTGTAGTGGATGACATTTGATATTAATACAGTTTTTATCAAATATTAATTCATTATTTTTTTTATTAATTAATTAAGAACTAACTTTCTAGCCAAAAATCTTCGTTTTTCCCAGCTCCAAATAAGTAACGAATTTAGTTTGTTTTTTCCCCCACGCTAATAAGATTAGGCTTATGTTTTCGGCCGATTATTTCAAACGATTCTGTTTGTTTGTTTTTAATGTTTGATTGCATTTAAAATTAAACATTGTTAATTAATCGATTTTTCAGATTCATTTTAAAGTATTTTCGAATTAAAATAATACAGAATGAAGAAAATTTAAAAATTCTCATCTGTATTGCGTTATCTCAACTGGCGTAGAAAATTCACGCATTTTGCCTTGCCTCAATTGGTGTTGGCAATGCTAGTATAATTGTTTCAACAATTATTTATAGTAATTGCAATTATTAAGCCAGGATAGCCTGGTTGGAAGGCACTGGAATTGCATCCCTTCGGCTGCGATTCGAACACACCAGCCGAAGACTCTCTCTCGCTCTGTGGTAGACTTTACATCTGTCGTGGTAATAAAGTTCTCCATATCGAGAGTAATAACACTAGGTGTAGTGGGCCAGAGGTGATCGTTCTCTGTTCCAGATCTAAATTACAATCTGTGGATGAATTAATGAAGCCCGTTCCGTAAAAAGGGTTTGTGACGTGTATGAGCTAGAAATAATATTTCTGCCCTCGGGTGCTCAGGTGTCGATACCCTCAGAAGTTACAGCACCCTTCCTTCCGTTGTAAAGCGAAACACGTGAACAATTGTAGTTATTTAATAAAAAGTAACTAAAATAAAAAATTTCTTTGTTAACCTAAGTCGAAATTGATTTTAAAAAATTGTTTTTTATATTACTTGTTGGTTTGTTTTTCAACTAGGGGCATTGCAATTTACTAAAATACTGGAATAATTATTCGAAAGGGGCAAAGTTATATATACTGTGTCATGCTAATTCCGAATTGAAAAATGTTCGAACTTCACTTTTTAATGTTTTAGATTTTGAAGAATTTATATAAATTAAGCCTGATAAGTGTGTATTTAAATTTTTATGTGTTTTTAAAGAATATGCAGACTCGTCTGATCAATGGAAAATAAGGAAACAGAATGAGTTAAGCGCGCCAAAAAGGATTATCGCACATGAGAAAATCTGTTCTAAAAACATTAATATTTTCACTCATCATTCTCGTTAATATGTCATTTTGCAGCAATCGTTTGAACGATCTGTTACATGAACTCACGTGTACTATATTGAATTTTAATTAGCTGCGGTATGTAATTACATTAGTCAATCGCATAAAATCGAGTATGAGGAAATTTTAATTACTTTAAACCTTAAATTTTCAATGAACGCGCTATCTTTCGCGGTGTTTTTTGTATAATCCCAGCCGTTTAAAAATTTTTATTTAAATTTTTTTTATTGGTTTGAAATTTTTATTTAATTTAGAAAAATTTTATTTTTACTTATAAATGTTTTTATTTTATTTACATAATTTTAATTTTTGGACCGATCTTGACGAATCAGTTTAGACTAAAGAAGAAAAATACTGGATCTAGTACTTATAATTTTATTTAAAAACTTCAATTTTGTTTATTATTTAAATATTATAACGATTTTTTTTTCCTTTTTGTAACTTTTCTAGAAATTTTTTCCCCAATGAAACAATCTCTCTTAATGTATAAAAGTTAGTCCTCAGCAACGCTTAGCATAAAGACACCGAAGTTAAGAGCACGAAATTTCTAACATTTTTTGGAGCATTAGAGGCTCAATAAGAATGAATTTCTTATACTTTTAATTCGAATTCTAATTAAAAAATAAAGGCTGAATTTTAGCGTGTTTTCATCATATCATCAAAGCTTAATATAGCAAAAAGAAAAAAAATCAACATTTTAAATGTTAAAAAAATCTTTTGAATAATAAAAATTTTCTTTGAAGGACTGCATTTTTTCCCCTTAAGTTTTAATCATTTTTGACACAGAAAAAGTTTATAACAATGATTTTTATTATAATAAAATTCAAAATAGCATCAGTGAGTCTTCGAATAATTGAATCCCTAATTTTGCAGCTGCTAAAGTTACAATAAAAGGGAAGATGCTTTCTTTGCTTTTATTTAAAATTTTAAAGCAGTTCATTAAATAACATCTTCATTTGGTGTTTGTTGAATTTTGAAACAATTCTACATATTTAATCGCGTTGGTTTCCAGAAATGCTTCGATTGGCATGCGTATTCTCGTATACAAAATGAAGATAAAGTTTTGTAGTCATCAAAATTTGATTTGACGAATCTCTATATTTCAAACCTCCTTCAATTGGACAGGCATTTTCGAACTTGACAACAGATGTTTTCGGAGAATATCTGTGTGATACAGATAACACAAAAACACTTTTAGCTACACGGATGAAATTTTTGTATAGGACCTTTACACCAAAATTGTGGACTTCTATCAAATTTTGAGCAACATCCGTTAAGAGGAAATCTGTCTGTTCGAATATAAATTATCAGCATAATAACTATAATACAGAGAGAGCTAGATAATGGGCCGGTATAACCTGGTTGGCAGAGCGAGTTTTGGACTTGTATTCCTTCAGTTGCGAGTTCGAACCTCGCAGGTCGAAAATTCCTCGAGTGTGTGGTGGCTGGCGCGTTAAATCGGTTGTGGTCACAAAGTCCTCCCTGTCGAGAGTAATACCACTGGAGTACTAGGTTAGAGGTGATCATTCTCTATTCCAGATCTAAATTACGATTTGTGGATAAACGATTGAAAATGTGTGAATGAATACTTTCTTTTTGGATACTTTCACACAATAGAACAGGTGAAAATACTAATATACTCTACTAAGGTTAATATTTTGTAACTGTTGAAGGTCAATGTCATGCAAGGGATTTTATAGAATAAGACCTTCATTAAAGAGTATGCTAAAAAGTTTTTGGAAGACCATTTCTACTGGTTTCAGTTTAATTTCATAAATAATTATGCACAAAGGGAATCCTTATTAAGTTGAAAGCTCACTATGTTTGTTTGTTTGTTTTTGTAAGTATGCATGAAGGTTTTGGAGAAACGTTCTCGCTAATTCATTTTCGTGTTGTTTCTAAATACAAAGCATTTTTTATCATGTGAGAACATGACGTTGGATTAGTTAGGAGTTTTTGGTGTCTTCGAAATTTGAACGCAAGAAATATTCATTTTATCATTGGTAGATAGCGGGTCATCTGATCCATGACATTTGAGGTTTGTTTTGGCAGTATTGTTTGAGATATTTAATTAAATTTACTATCAATTGCTTTTTGTTTGTCATTTCTTTGAAATGACGTCATCTTCCAGTTGGTTTACGATTTCTTACTTTTAAATAATTAATCTCGCGCTCAGAAAATTATTATTCTTATTTTGGTTTTAACTATCGCAATTTCGTAAAACGCGACTTATATTTATTCTTTAATGATATTATAAGCGCATTCTTATCAATTGTATTTCTCAAAACACTGTAAATATTAGAATATAATTTTAATATCAATCTGCATTACGTTCATGGATTTTACCACATATACAATAGCTTCCAGTAATAGTGAACTTTTCGTCGAGATTATTGTTGTTGTTGTTGTTTTTAAATCTTAAAATCGGCGGAGGTCCAAAATTTTGTTTCCCTCTAAAAAAAATTGAAAATGAAAGTTTTAAAAAGTTATCATTAGAGAGATAAGAGGGGGGACGGTTTAAACTGGTTAATGGCTTAAATTAATTAAGACAAATAATTACTAATAATGTTCTCACATGATAATTTGAAATCTGCGACCGAAGATTTCATTTTTTCTTTGACTTCATAAATTTGTTTTTCTTATTTACAAAAACTAGGTCTTCTTAAAGCATCTGCATTTTTTCGGGAAAAAAAAAAGTGCAAATTTTTATTTTAATACCTTTATTATTTTTAAAGTCTAGAGGTTGGACAATTTATAAACTGAATATGAAAGTTATGAAAGAAGGTTTAAAAAATCATGTACAAATAATACACATATTTGTTAAATACAGATTTGGATTAATTTATAGCCCATATGATTACCTTTTAAAAATTGTTAGTTACTTTTTTTAAAACTATTTTTTAATGCATATTTGTTTTGATTATGCAAGTTATACAATTGTGATGTAAGTATTATCAAAGGGTGTTTTAGACAGAAGTCTTACAACATATTCTCCAATGAACTCTTTCTTAGTTCTGAAATCAGTCAACAGACGGCAGTGTCACATTGAATTCTGATTGGCTAATAACTTTTTAAAAACTAAGGAGCAACGCTCGTCTGTATGTTAGCGTTTTTTAATTCAATCATAAGCCGAATCCGAAGTTGTTTGCTTACTGGATAGTGATTGGTTAGATGATTACGTAATTATTTACATTACAGATGGAAAATAGAGAGCAGAACTTGTATTATTAAATTACTATTTATCTACACTCCTGTACACAAATGAAGGAAGATGCTAGTTCAGGAAAAGAAAGTCAGAAACAATACAAATGTGATTTATTAGTAAAGCCTATTTATTAAACAAAAGGTAAAGAGCAAAAAAGACGCTATATGTTTGATATCATTAATAAAAATTGAGATTTTTTTGCTCCCGGGAGCAAATTACAAAAACAAACTTATTTACATGAAAACCAATATTACATGGTTGGTATAGTGGTTAATACATAGCATGTTCCCCAGACGATACAATACAGTCCGCACAGCGCCTAGACATGCTGAGTATAAAAGTATCGATATGATCTTGGGGAATATTACACCATTCATCAAGCAATGCTCTCCGAAGTTCCTATAAACATGTAGGAGGTGGTTGACAGGCTGCAACTAGTCAGCCAAGCATGTCCCACACATGCTCTACTGAATTCAAGTCCAATGAGAACGCTGGCCAGTCCATAAGGGTGATATCCTCCTGTTGAAAGCGACGAAGTTTGCACGGTGCAGACGAGCGTTATCATCCATAAACACGCATTCTGCGCCCCGAAACAAACTTACCTGTTGCTCCAGAATGACGTTTCGAAAGATTTCGTCTGACAAGTTCCAATTTGAACATGCTGATTAGTTCTGGAACCCAGAATATCTACTCCCCAAACGAGCAATTCTGCACCACCGTAACGTTCTCGTTCAATGATGTCCTGTTGGTGGTAACGGATACCTGGCGCTCTCCATATGAAAGTCCAACGAGAATCAGAGTGCTAGCTAAACCTGGAGTCGTCGGAAACTATTACACAAGCCCACAGTTGCGATGTCCACAATGCATGCTCTCTACTCCAGGCTAACCGCAGATGACAGTGAGTTGCAGTAAGTGGAACACATCTGACAGGCCTACGAGCATAAAGATCAATCTGCCCCAAGTGTCTGTACAAGGTCTGCCTTGAAACTGTCGCACCAGTGGCTGAAGAAAGCTGACAAGACGGGTCTGATGGTGTGCGCCGTCTATTAAAATAATTTTAAATAAAATCATAAGTTATAATATTTTTATATAAAAGATGAAATTATAATATCAATAATTCATGTCATTGTCATTTCTCCAAATAATAAGTGGTAATCCTTAAATCAAATACTTGATATTTTCACAATGGTATTCAAAAATTATTCATATTAAGAAAAAGAAATAACCCCTTTTCATAATATAGCATTCAGAATTTTAGCAATTCTAAAAATATGATAGCTTTTGCTAAAATGATAATATCAAATTTCGGTTTCGGAATAGGGACAACCAGAGCTGTTTTCCAGCATTCAGTGAAATAACAAAGTTATAAAATTTTATTTAATAAAAATGTTATCGATACAAAATAATTATAGGCGGGAAATTTTTAATCATGCGATTAGTAATTAAATCGAATCATGGTGATTTTTTCAGCTTAAGGTTTTTCGTGAATCCCATGATCTTCGTTGGTGGAACCGGTTCGAGATTGTTTACATAGTCAGCTGTTACATCTCCAGCTGATTATGACGTATTCGTCAGGGGGTGAGGGGTTAAGAGGCACATTTCCGCGTGCGGCCCAAACTGGTTCTGTAGGTTATCTGAAAAAAACTTCCGCCTTCTCAACGGCTGCTATTATAGTGCGAATCTCTCCGCCTCCCCCTTAACGGGGGAAGGATCGGGGAGAATGTTTTGTGAGAAACGAAGACCGTCGCCACACTTCGCGCGTTATAATAGATCAGCTCGCCGTCGCTCTGAGTGGCCTAGTTTTAACCCTTTTATCTCATTCCTGGATTTTGAAAAGATCTCTTCTCGCTTGTGGATAGCGAGAACATTGTCAAATTCTCTGCAAATAATTTCGCGATTTTAATTTTGTTTTATATTTTTAAAAGAAGCGTTTCTGGAGTTTTATTAAATTCCGGTTTTGAGGCTTCTGCGAGTGCCTCGGTTAGAAATTTTCCTAAACAACCAACTGCATTTTTTGCGTCATCTTTGCTATTAATTTTGAATGGGGGAAGGAGATTTGAATTCAATATATGCCAAAAGATCTCCCAGTTGGTGGAGAGTTGTGCAAGTGAATTTATTGAAAAGGTTCCAGTATCAAAAATCAAAACTACTGGAAGGTGATCTGAATCTAAACAATTTAGAACTGTAATTTGGGAGTTAAAAGGAATACACTTTAAAACTGCGATGTCGAGGAAGAAATGGTTATCACTAACGCGACTGATTTAAGTTGGAGAGTTAGGTGCCAAAACATTTGATTCCGTTTAATCCTGATAAATATACAAACAGCTGATTGCGACGAAAAGTTGCATTATAATTATTCCGAGATTTATGCCCTGCATTCATATCGCCCTCAATGATGGCGTTTGGACCAAATTTAAAAGTTTTTTCAAATCTTCCCGAACAAATCTATGGGGATCCCCAGATCCTCCATAGGCTGACACGATTTTGAGTGGCAAAGGTCAAGACGGACTATGCCTAGCTGAATTTATATTTGTAAGCAAAAATTTTAAACTTTCATTGTCATTTAAAAACACGCAGTCACTTAGTTGCCAACCGAATATAAGTTTTGGCGTTTCGACAACGAACGACTCAAGGTGAGAATGATACTCCATGTCTCTGATAATGAAATGGAGCTTCCGTGGAAAAATTAATTTTGACAGTAATGATTGCTCATTTGAAACGGATAATGCCGCGTTATACAAAAGTGTTGAAAATAATGAATAAAATGAGAAAACTTTGCTTCTAAAAGTTTATTAAGAAGGAATATATCTAAAACTTTGCCGTACCGAACGCATTTATAAAAATTATAATGTTGGAATGCATAATAATCTAATAAAATGAATTATAATTTTCAAATTCAATAGCCACAATTAGCAAATTTAATTTTTATAACTTGCTTAAATTATTTAATGAATGAAAAATATATATAAAACCTATTTTAGATTCAAGTTTAAATGGACATCAATAATAACTATTATTTTCACTTATTCTCAAAATTCTTGGAATAGTATAACTATCTTCTAGTGTGTTTATATACCTCATATGTGACAAACTTTATATCAGTTTTTAAAGTGATCAAAGATTTGAAAGAAAGACTGTTTCATACCATCATCATAGAAAATGCCATGTTAATGAATAATTGAAACAATATTGATGGATTTTGCATTCTTGAATAGATTAGTGCCCAACATGATTTTGAAGACTCGTATTTAAATATAAATAAATATCATAAATTTAATATTTCCTTTTCTATCCTTTTAATGAATTGAATGATGAATGACTTATTTTATCATTATCTAAATTATGTTGAAAACTTCTACAAAACTATCAATTTCACAGATATAAATATTTACAAGAATTATAAACAATTCAATAAAATATTGGATTCATTGGAACTTACTGAAAAATAACAAATACAATGCAGTTCTTGTAGAATAATAGTCATAATCATTCAAAGCCTGTTTAAATTTTGTGGGATCAAAACTAATAAGCTAAGAACCAGCATGCAGGTTCGCCTCAAATATTTTCGAATTTCTTCGTTTAAATTGCTGAGAATAGTACCAGAAATTTTGAAAATATGCATGCTTTTTAATTATTTTTTTTAAAAAAAAAGATACTGGCCTCATTCATTAGAATAAATAATTAAATATTTTTCAGAAACAAAAATCAAACAAGAAGATAAAAATTAAATTGAAATTTGAAGTATCATGTCAGAACATGATGTTTTGGGGAAGAGGTTTTTGGCGTCAACAAAAATCCGTAGACGAAAAATAAAAATTTTATTATCTGCACGAGCATCTAAAAAAAATCAGCTTTTAATAACGCGTTGCCATTGCATTTACAAAAGCTCTGATTTTTTTAAAAAGTTAATTACAACATATAAAACCAACAAAAATGTCATTTTGAGCACGTGATTATATGAAATGAATTAAATAAGAAATGTGATATTTTTTTAAACAATAAATGCGAGATAAAGTTTTTTTAATCGTTTGCAACACTAAAGTTTCTGATTCAAGGAAATAATTAAGATGAATAAAAATATAATTTAACTTGCACGAGCACGAGGTGCTTGGCCGTTCAAGAAATTATGTTTTGACAGGATAAATTGAAATATGCATAGCAGATTTTTTTTTTTTTTTTTACTTAACCAAGATCGTTTAATACGCTCATAGTGCTATGCGTACATCTGTCTTGAAATGTTTTTTTTTTTATTTTAATTGTGTCCTTAAAAATTATTTAGTTGCCATAACTGAGTTTTATTGAAAGATTGAGAAATTTTTAAATTAATACCTAATTAAATACATCTTTTTTATATTTTTTTCAGAAATTAATACTGGAAACATGCATTTTTTATACTGAAGTTATTCAAACAAGTCGCAGTAAATTCAATTTTTCTGATAAATTATAAGCATTCTTGTTAAGAATGCTATATGCAGAGAAAGAAATCCGATGTCGACGCAAGATCCTTTCATCAATAAGAGGGTGGGGGATAAGGCAATGACCAAACTAACGCAAGAAGAGGCTTTAAAAGTTTGATTGACAAGCCGAATAATATCCAACAAGAAAAGTATCCCTACTGTTCATCAAAGGATTCTGAGATTACCACATTTCTGATACCACCTTTGACCTTGGATTTCTTCCATTAGATACTTTTTAGTTCTATCTTTTTCTTCTTCAGGCGTATGCGAGAGTTGTGTCGTTTCTGACCGAATTTTATTTCAACTCAACATTTCGAATCGATGTGGCTAATTCATATGGTAAAAAAACTTTCAGGTATGGTACGAAGAAAATTTTAGTAATTGTTTCATGTTATATATTCAATATTCTTGAATAGAAAATCATTATTAATGTATTTTTAATACAAAAAATATATACATATTATGTTTTTTAAAGATAATATTTTTAAGAGCCTCCATGTTTTGAGCAATCCCTTAAATGAAATGTTTATTTTAGTAGAATAAACTCTGGATTATCTATTGTTGTTAATTTTAAAATATTGTCAAAAAATTCAATAAAATATAAAAAAAGCATTATGATATAAAAAAGATTATTGTTTTATAAAAATATAATTACCAAATTGTAATAACAAATTTTTCATTTATTCTTCATTATTTAATGCTCCTTATTTAATGTCCCTTATATTAAAACTGATCTGAAATATTTTATTGTGCACTAGCCGCCTTTGGCGACCAGTCGGTTCGCCAGTATTAATGATCGCTAATATTTTATGTAGCTGTGTCATGACAGGTTTTTCACCAAAATATTTTTAAACCAAACAAATTTTGATAGTCATATAATTCATTTATAGTATTATTTATTATTTTCTTCAGATGATCTGTTCACTGTACTACTCATCTTTCTCTTTCTATCCGAGCAATGATTGTCCCGGAATTGATAACTTACTTAAATGGTGGAGGGAAAGGTCTAAAATTCTACGTTTTTATAGAATAAGGGGATTCAAATTTTCATAAATGTAAACGCACTAAACAAATAAAGACACAATTGGTTTTCAAGACATGCAAAAGCTTAAAAACTGCTTGGAAAATGCCGCGCACAGAGGAAATAATGGTGACAAACGCACCCTTCTTTTCTTTTCTGTCCTTTTTTTTTTTTACTGCTTTTCTTTCTATAAAACCTTTTTTCCCTTCGTTATTATTTTTTTTCTTCCCTGCCCAGACTTTATTTTGAGCTGGCATAGATTAAATATTCATACCGACTAATAATAAAAGCAACTATTTCCTTTCTTTTTTAAACATCCCGTTACCTATGAATGAAAACCAACCGACTTCGCGTATTTCTTTCTAAACAAATCATAATTTATTACTTCCTGCTATCTAACTCAGTTGGTGTGGGGGAAGGAAATGAAGATTTTTGGCGGGAAAGTAAGAAAAGTGTCATTTTAACTATTTTCCACGCAGTTTTTTAATTTTTTCTATCCATAAGAACCATCCTTGCGTCTTAACGAAAATATTTTTAAAAAATTAGCCGAATCGGTCAAGCCGTTCTCCAGTTTTGCGCTTAGCAACGCATTTCGAGTTACGCATTTTTATTAATATAGATTAGTATCTTTTTCCTTCTGTATTACTAATTATCTGTAATGTTTACGTCTCATAAAACTGCGAGTCTCCATTGTTAAATAATCTCCCTTCGTCTTTCATTTCACCCCTATTTTAAAGAATTAAACTGGTATTAAACATACCCAAAGCACGGAGGGTTTTACAATCCGCTGTCGAACAGTCTCCAGAAGATATTGCTGTGTGGGAGTGTGACATTCAGAAAGGCAACAAACTAACCGCAATATAACTTGAAGAAGGCTTTCGGAAACCAACACTGTCTTTCTGCATCACGAGAGGGGTTTGGAGAGTTAATTAACCACCCAAACTTGTTTGGAAAAGATACTCTTTAAGTTAGATATTTTTGAATTTTTCTGCTTGCTCAGAAATTCGTACTGGGGGCTTCGAGAATGTTAGAAGCACTCTTATAACATAGAACTCATCACTGATTAATAATTATTGAAGCACTTCGATTTTGGGATATTTAATTGCTCTTCATGATTCCATTAATTAATATTACCGAATCCTGTAATTTAGAAGGAGTAATTGAATAATTCAATACTTATAGTATGTCGTTTGACACGACTTTATTTGTAACAATAATTGTGCTTATTAATTTTTCAATCCAAGAGAATCAGGTAAGATCTATGTGCCAATGAAACTGTAAGACCTCGGATTCATTTCCAAAGAATGGACTCAATCCTTACTCTCAATAGTTTTAAAACTAACAAACAATTTTAATAAAATATCCCTATTTTTTTAAATTTTATTAGTACATTATTTATTTAAAAGTTTTAAATAGATTTAATTAAGAAAGAAACTAATAAAATTCAGGTGGAATTTTTCAACCCGTGCTTATTATTTGATTTGTAAAATGACCTGATGTTTTGGTTTAGCTGGGATGTTCCTAGTTTCTGTTTGATTTGCGCAAAAAGAGAGAAAATACTTAATTTTAATTAAGACTCATTTGTGCCATATTAATAAGAAAAAATATAGTTATGTTAGAAATATTGTTAGAATAAATTCCATTCCTCAGATTTTCTAAACGTGGAAAATAACCAACTTAATTGTAAAATGCATATATTAGATTAAATGTTCCCTGGTTTTTGAAATTTTTAAACCTTTCATAGAGTGATTATTTCTAAATTAATTTTGTTTTAACTATTTATTGGATTTTGCAAGTACTACCATTCATCTGTTTAGCCAGAATTCTATATTTCATATCAGAGTTCTGGAATATTTCAGACAAAATTCATCTAAGATTTATAATAATTTTTACTAATACATAAAAAAATGATTTGAAAATAATAAAAAGGAATTAGAAATTTATTCTATACTACTATTATAAATGTGAAAGTTTGGATGGATGGATGGATGATGGGGTTCAATCACGCCAGAACGGCTGAAGAAAATTGGATGAAATTTAGCACACAGATAGATTATAGTCTACAGAAGAAGATAGGCTAATTTTTATTCCGGTTAATTGAGTGATTAATTTTTTATTAATTAAAAACTAACTTTTCCGCCCAAAAGTAAAAAATACAAAAACATCTGCCTGAGCTTTTTGAATCGTTTGTTTTTATTTTTCTATTTCCAGTGTTCTTTTAATATTATCTTACTATTCTAAAGGAATGTTTATTAAATTTTTTTCTTATGCTGTTCTTGTGTTAATATAATTCGTTATTTCCTATTACAACAATTTTATATTTAAATAACAATTATATATAACAATTATATATTAACAATTTTATATTTTCATAATCCCTCCCTTTTTTTGAAACTCAGTCTACTATTTTGTGCTCAGTTTTCATTCCGCTTTGTTAATTTAACAAAAAGTTAAAACTTTTTACATACCATTCATGTAAAAGCAGTAAATGACAAATGTGAATGGTAGTTTCTCCTAATGAAAATAAGCACAAAAGTGAATTCAAAATAATAAAGAATTTACAGTTAAAGAAAGAAAATCACGACTAGCAAAACTGGATATCTACACAGTTTGACCGAGTAAAGGAAACCATAAAATTTAAACAATTAAAGTAATTATTAACCCTGCTGTTCTGTTAGGGTCTATATGACCCGAAATAAAATTTATACCTTTGTAAAAATATATAGTACAGGGAAATTTTCATGAAACTTCTTAACATCTTTGGTAAATAATATAATTATGTGCTCCTAGAAGGATTTAAGTTTATTCTTATTTTGAAGGAATTTTTTTCAATTTGTTCTTAATGTACTGTTCGGGTCAATATGATCCAATGCAAAAAACATTTATTTCAACTCATACATGTTAACTTTTATATGAAATAATTCAAAAGAAAAGAATAACAATGGTTCTATAATTTGCTCGTTCTCAAAACCTGTTTCGTTGACGTATATGTTTGGTCTTATGACAAGAGAGCGTTTGCAAGGTCCAAAAGTTGATACAATTGGCTTTGCATTTATTGCAACGTTTCTTTTTTCTTTCTTGCTATTTCACTTTCTTGTATACTAAAAAAAAAAGAGATAAAAAGGCGAATTTTCATAAATTTAAGTCACGCAGATATAGCTAAACTAACGGTGACTTTTGACAGCGAAAAAGAAGTGTCGGAGTATGAAAATGAATACAAGTGATGAAATTGAGAGTGAAATTTCTGACAACGATTTTGATACAAATATTCAACAAATGAAATATGAAAGGAGTATTCTGTCCAAGAAATACAGAAAAAAAAATGGTAGTTGGATCTGCTGATACATTCTTCTCAATTAACAGCTGCTAATATAAAAACAAAACTACTTCAGGTGTCCCAAGATATGCCCCGGCAAGGATATCAGACGGGCTTTTGAAGTAGTATTCAATTCTATAACTGAAAACGAAATCATAAATATGACTAATATTGAAGAAAGAAGAGTTTATGGGGGGGGGAGTGGGAAAATACTGAAAGAAAACGTTTCCAGAATATATAGGATTATTATTGTTACCTGGTGTTTATAAATCACATGGAGAATCATCAAAAAGCTAATGAGATAAAAATACATGCAGAAATATATTTCTTGCGATAATGCTCCTAGAAACATTTTCGCCACATCGAAAGTTATTCGTTTTAATAATAAATCTAATCAACAAGAAAGAAGATATATGGATAAATTAGCTGTAATGCAAGATTTCTGGGAAAAGTGGATAAAAATTCAACCAAAGCTATACAATCCGAATGAAAATATTATTGTAGATGAACAATTAGTAGGATTTAGTGGCCGATGTCCTTTCAAACAGTTTATACCAAGTTTTGGAATTCATGGCCTCACCATAACATGATGTAACCCTTTCGCGCAAGCGCATTGGTGATGTCAGGGAAAAATCCCATGATCCCACAGTAACAGTTCCTGTAGGATCATAGTTCAAGTTTCGGTTTTGGTTCATTGTAGCTATGATTGGATTCGGAGTAAGCACGGACCCAAAGATGCTTGCATGCAATAGAAATGAATCGTCCAAATAAAATTATTCATGTAAATATTTGTATATAATTATCTGAGCCAGTGCACTCGCCCAGCAAATAAAAAGATGAAAATGAATGATTAATGATTTCGATGTTGTGATCTAATTCATGTTGGAATACCTCGATTCTATCCGATTTAGAAGTTCCCGGAACGACAAGGTAAATTTTCTCTTACATTTAGATATTTGAATTTGAGACCTAGAAATCTCAAAACCAAGTAAGCCATCGAAATATGAGATCAAAATATAGACTTTAAGTGACAGTAAAACTTCGTATGTATAGTAAAGGTCAAAGTCAGAGAAAAGTCAGGGAATGCGAGTAGTGTGTGATCTTACTTGCAGAGTATTCGAGGCAGAATATTGCATGTGATAAATTTTTTCGCATCTTACAACTTAGACAACTTCTAAAATGGAAAATGGCTTTGCTTGGTATCATTAGAAAAAATAAAACAGAACTTCCAGAACCAATGTCAAACGTCAAACAAAGAAGTTCACAGCTCCTCTAATATTTATTTTACAGAAGAGACAGCATTTGTAAACAACATCTTTAAAAAAAAAAGCATTTATGATCTTAGATTATAATTCAACTAAATGGACTTTGGATACTCTTAATCGACTTTTAAACACATACACTCGTAAAAGAAAAACAAATTGATGGCTCATAATAGATTCTATAACATGCTTGATATTTCGCGTGCAATGCATTAGCTCCATGGATTTCAATGCATAGCGAATGGAACGAAAACAAATTGATTAAATGAAGGATATTTTGGATGAACAGGGAAGATCATTTTTCCACACATTATAGAAATGCTACACCTAGCAACAGTGGCGGATTTAGAGTTTTTGAGGCCCGAGGCGCAATTCAATTGGAGGCCCCCTTCCCCTCCAATTATATTTATAGTATGCACTTTTTTATACATATTTTTCACTCTGTCAAGCTCTATGTCCAATTTTTTGTGTTAAAAAAGGAGCGGTGGGGGAGGGAACCTAGGTACATAAAATTGAAAATTAAAATTAATTTTTTTCATTCTACTTTTATGTATTTAAAAGGATGAAGTTCAGGGTGTGTTAAGGCTGTTCTTAAAAAAAATAGGTGCTGTTTTGTACCATAGTTGCGCAAAATTTTACAAAAATGCATGCCTAAAATTTAATTATATACCAAATCAATTATTATAGAATGGAGCTGTTTTTCTCTTTTGGGAATAAAAATATTTTGGTTTTGTTTTAAAACGTTATCAAAATCAGCTGATATTTTAATTTGTTGTTTAAAATTAAATGTTGTTGATTCTTCTGTTCCATTCTCAGATCACTCATTAATTTTTTCAATTTCGCATTTTGCTTCGGCTCACTCATCGGCTTTTTCTTGTGCTTATTCGGTTTTAATTTGTTCATCTGGCTGTTTAGGTTTGCTTTAAATTCCATTTCTCTCGTCAATTTCTTCGAATTCATTTTCAATTTTAGCTAATTCAGTGATTTTTTCTTGTGCACATTTTATTTCAGTACGCTCATTTAACCTTTCAAATACGCATCCTTGTTCAACTCGCTTTTTAATTTGTTAGAATTCATATTCTACTTCAGCTTGCACAACGTTTTTTCATGTAAATATTCGATTTAATTTGCTCATAGATTCTTATAGGGACACATGGTGTATCAAGTTGCTCAACTGCTTTTTCTGTCTCATTTTCCATTTTAACTCGTTTTTCAAAAGTTATAATACATTTATTGAGTAAATTTTTATGCCGATCTTCATTTTTTTCTTTTTTTAGTTTTCAAGCTCCATATCCCACCTTTCTTTTCTAGTAACATGGCTAAAACATTTTTAAAAAATTAGTCGCATAAAAATATTAGCTGGACTTTGACGATTTTTCCGAGTTGAAAAATTTTCCCCTTCAGTAAAGAGGAGAAAGTAACCAGTTTATTTTATCTTTTTGAGCGGTGCCAGTGCCTAACGATTCGTATAGTAAATGAGCCCTGTTTTTAACCATCAAATGTGCCAAAAAATATAAAGCCACGATTATAGTATTTCCAAAAATACGAAAATAGAAACGAAAATGTATTAAGAAATTATATGCTTACCAATTTTCACTTTAGTCAAAGATCAAACACAGAAATGAACTACTTTCCACAACACAAATCAAAGTCAATATTTTTTAAACGTGAAACACTAAATTGCTAACAGGATGTTTTGGAGAAACTAACCTCCTTGAGTTCTTCTAACCTCTAAGATCTTCTAACCTCCTTGAGCAAGGTCTCTAACTAAAATGTGTCCTATGTCCTATTATGCAAACACGTTCATTGCCTTGAGACCCATTCCTGTACTTCAAAGGGTCCGAGTGGGCAGGAGGGTGTAATAGGATATCTATCTCTTTAGTTTCGTACAAGATAAAAGCAAGGCCCGACTTAGTCTAGTGGGAGGATGGGGCAGGAACATTTTTGGGCCCCCCTTTGCTTAACTACTTTAGCAATGAAGAACATTCATTAAAGAATTAAACGTAAAATAAAATTTATATAGGATTTGGAGTCCCCACTTATGTGGGGGCCCGGGGCAGCTGCCCCTGCCTTAGTCAGTTTTTTTTCCTATAAAAGATGTAAAATGCCTCCCCTCTCCTGGTTGGCATTTTACTCTCTCATTCTCAAAATAGTTGGTTTTTCAAGGGTTCTGATATTGCATGATCGTTTTATTGAGATAGATGAACCGAGAGTAGTAATAGAAGAATGTAAAAACGAAAGGCTTTATTAAAAAAATATTATCTTTTTCAAAATTTAAATTATTATTATTTTAGAACTAAATTTTGAGGCCCCTTAATTTATGAGGCCCGAGGCGCGCGCCTCATGCGACTGTTTGGAAATCCGCCTCTGCCTAGCAAAGATGTGAGGACTCAATAAAAATAGTGAAACCAACATAGAGAAAAAGAGAAAATGTTCCATCGGAATCTGCTTACAATATTTCATTGTGTGTCAAGCGTAACCTGTCCATCAAGCAGTGACAGCAAAACTAATACTTTTGCTGCAATCGTAAGAATCACATTTGAAAATCTCATAAAATATTAGCGTTCAAATTATAAAATCAAGTTTCAATTTCAAATATTTATTATTTTTAGATATGCTTTATATTATTAGATATCCTTTTAAACTTATATTACTATCGTTTAAATAATTTTCTTAATGGCACCTGTCAATGTCTGCAAGAAAAGTTAAGTTTTCTGAGTCGGGTCAAATTGACCCGAACGTTACATACACGCAATAAATACGAACAGAACAAGGTTTTAAGAAAATATCGATTGATGAAAGTAACAAATGCTTCCCAAGATAGAATCTTGTAAGAGAACGTTCTTTTTAGGCTCTAAAAGTAAATTCAATCATGACTACAAAGATATAAAGAGAATTATCAATAGTTATGAAAAAGAAATCATATGTAGTAAATTTACGTTTCAGAATTAAAAAAAATATTTTGATACATATTTCATATAAAGAATCTGCTATCATGAGTAAACAAAATAAACAGTATGCAATTAGTTTTCGCTTTAAATAAAACAATGAAAGACATTCTTTTCATACCCATTCATTATTCTGAATATAAAAAAGCACTAGTCCCAAAAGTAAATTTTAGGTCATTATAAACACCCGACAGTTTAGAATGGCATTATATATATATATAATAAATTAAACCCTAATTAATTTCCAAACTTTTATCTTAATTTAGTCATAGTAACTTCATTCTAAAATTATCTTATATCCTGATCCACTTGTCCTAATTAATTAATTCAACAGAAGATTTTAGCAATTGCTGATTCGGCTAAAAGCCGACTGATTTCCAAACTTCCGAGTGAAGGGATAAAAATTGTCCAGTCAAGCACATTCCTACAAAAATGACATTTTGAGTACGTGATCATATGAAATGCAATAAATAGGAAATGGAATATTTTTTTTAAACAATAAATGGTAGACAAAGTTTTTTTTTATCGTTTGCAATACTAAAGTTACTAAATCAACGAAACAATTAAAATGAATAAAAATATAATTTAACTTGCAGGAGGTGCTAGGCCGTTCAAGAAATTTTGTTCTGACATAATACATTGAAATATGCATAGCAGATTTCATTTTAATCTTTTTATTTTATAGAGTTGAAACTTGTGCTAAAAGCAACCCTTACTATATGGATCTCGAAAATCTTAACATAAGCAATTAGCGGTTGAAGCGCCAGACTCATGTCCAATCACAGCGAAGCTCACAGCGATTTAATGCTTTTGTAAGACGCGCTGTGATTGTACTCGTTTATTGACATATCTAGCTTATCTCTAAAAAATGTTAATTTCATAAACTGAAACCGTTAATCTTACCTGTTAGTACCCTGCTTAGTATGTTATTTTTACCAGCATAGTATAGCAAATTATTTTAAATTTATCTAAAAATATTTTATTAGTACAGCACTTTCTGCAAAGTAAGTTAGCTTATGTCACAATCATTAATTAATTAATTTGATCGGTATGAACTTTATTTTACTAACTTAAGAATTCTTCCATTACAATGAATTGAATTTTGTGTGTCCAAACTTTTTTGCTTGAAAACATACCCTATTTTTATTTTAAGTGTTGCTTCCTCATTTTAAGAATTAATTTATCATGCATTTCATAGAATTAGTCTAATTGTTACTTATTTTAATTTTTTTCATCTCGTATTTAGAAACATTTCACTTAATTTTGTTGAAGTCATGTTAGCTGCTGTGGGAAAAAAATTTCTCAGGAAATAATAGACATTATGATTCTCATCGTGGTGTTTTATGAATAAAAATTTATTTGTGTTTCATCAGTAATAACCATGCTCTTTTCAGGGTAAAGAAAAGTATTCATGTTAGTTTATTTGTTTTTATTTTCATTGGAGACGATAACAGAATTTAACTCACGATAATTTTATCCACTTCAGAAAGTAAATGCTTGAAAAAATGTATCTGTTCCGTATTTGTCTTCTAGAATTTTGAAAAGAAAATGTTCTTATTCCTTCTTTTAAAAGTAAAATGTTCTTTGATTAATTTAAGTAGGTTTAGTTTTTTTTTAAATAGCTATGAAAGAGTACATACACTATCTTTATTTCACATTCTTTAAAAACCAATCTTTTATATTTAAATTATTTATTTGCAGTGATGTTCAGTTAATTCAATTTGGTTTCTTATATTCTTGATGAAATACCAGTGATTTAAAAAGTAATGATTCCATCATATATTAATTCAGAAACTTAGGTTATGAATTTCTATTCATATCCAGTGAGGGAATACTTAACACACAGTTGAATGTATTTATATTTCTAGATATCTATTATTCTAGTAAGATAATTTCTAGAATATATGTCATTGTTGTTTTAGAAAATACATGGACACTTAAGAGATTCTATCAATTGTTCTATTTTTTAAAGTTTATCAGATCAGAAGCAATTTTTATATAAGTTTTTTTTTTTCCTTTCCTCCTTCATCTTATGGTTTTCTTACTGTATGGATGTGGGGAGCATATAATCATAATCAGGGAAAACATGGCAATGTGTATATCATGTTCATCTCAGGATGGCTATGGTATAATTTTCTTTCTATGTACTTACGTAACATTCTTATTTGAAATGTTTAGTCATGCAACAATATTTGTTTTCTTTTTATAATACTAGTTAGGAAACTTTTACTAACAGTTTTATTTATTTATTTTAAGACGTCTAATTTTAAAAGTTATATTAAAACTTAGTTATTATTATTGATGAATTCTAAGAAATGATTACTAGAAAACTTGCTCTTGTTTAAAGATTTATTGGTTCTGCACCATAGATCTTACGCTGAAGGTGCTAATCTTTGCAAATCTGAGTAATTTGATTTATTTTTTATATTTGATTAGTAATCATCAAACTTCATTCTGAAAATTTTCCTATAAAAATATATAGTTCATGCAACTTTTTATAATATCCGACTTATATGACAGTTAATAGATACTTTTTTTCCCTTTAGCTGTTTGATTAGTATAACGTTTAACTTTAACGTTATACTAATAATAACCTCTTATAACGTTTTCTAAGTACCTTTTTGCATAAATGTTTATATATATATATATATCAGGGATGCACAACCTATGGCCCGTGTAGCCTTTGAAGTTGGTCTGCGAAAGTTGTTAATAAAATAAGTGTTTAAACGAATGAGAATTTTTCAAATAAACAGAAAAAAAAAGTATATGAAAATGATTCTACATCAGAATAAATAATTTACAGTTAAGTTTATTTACTTTTTATTATGTGGCTTTTCAGTTTGTTCCCTTCATGGCTACCTGCAAGTACAAGTGTTCATATCGCGACGATCATTCTAATAAAAAACACAATGTGGTTTTCCTGGCAGATTGGTTATTTTGTAATCGCAGCCACAGAACGGGTCAGATATTCTCTTTTGATTTTGCATTTTCATTACTTATTTTATAAATGGATGTAGAAATATTTCAGTAAAATAAAAGAGAAAAATAAAGAGTATTTTCAAAATCAGAAATTTCAAAATTTATGGACAGAAATGTTGTTTATCTAGTACAATGATATACACAGTACAATCTAGTACAATGATACTGTCACATGCTTAATATGTACTTGCAGTATTGCAGTGGCATAAGAGTATAATGTAATATGGCATTATGAGATGGCGCATAAACATTTTGCATCTATGAAAGGGTATGAACAATTGCAAAAAATCGGAAAACTCAAAAATTTATTCAGCAGTCTAGCAATTTTTTTCAAAAACAGGCATCTGAATTTGATCCATTTGTGGAAGTGAGCTTGGGTGTCACTGAAATTATTACTAAAGGTCAACCACTCGCAAATGGAGATTTTGTTCAAAAGCGTTTGTTGATTACATCAGAAAGATTTTGTCCTGAAGCAAAAAGGAAATTTGAAAATATAACCTTAAATAGAATGAATATTCAAAGAAGAATTCAGCAGTTTAATGAAGACATTGAAAATCAAGTAAAATCTACTACTTCAAACTTTGTAAATTTATCTTTAGCTGTTAATGAATCTACAGATTGAACATCCGTGGTCCAATTACTTGTTTAGTTTGTGAAAATGTTAAAAAATTTTATGTTACAGAAGATGTTATGTTGAAAAATGTTATGACTTGGAATGTTAATAACAAAGGGACAAATAACTGGAAGTGAACTTCTTTCCAGTTTGATACCTTTGTGCAATGCAGCTTTCTTAAACATTAACAATTGTGCTAGCATTACAACAGATGGAGCAAAATCAATGACTGGTATGAAAATTGGAATGGTTACTCTGTTAAAAGAACGTCTTACCCTGTGTGGTATAGAACTGTTGCAGTTTCATTGCATTATTCATCAAGAGAATTTATGTGGTAAAGAATTAGGATTTGTAAACCTAATTCAGTGTGTATATAAAGCAATTAACTTTATTCGTAGTAATGCCCTCAAACATAAGGAATTCAAAGAATTTTTGAAGGAATTTGATCATCTGCCTTCTGACATTCTTTAATATACAGAAGTTAGATGGCTCAGCCGAAGAGTTGCCCTTAAATTTTTTATGGAACTATTTGATAAATTTGTTACATTTCTAAGTGACCATAATAGAAATACCAGACTGTTAAAAGAAGCAAGTTTTCTGTTTGATTTAATTTTTCTCACAGACATAAGAGGCCATTTGAATGACTTAAACACAAAGTTGCAAGGAAAAAATCAATTCATTTTTCAATTAATAAATAATGTAAAGGCAATTTAAACAAAAGCTATGTTTGTTTCAAAAGCAGCTGAAAACTAAAAATGTAGCACTCTTCCTACTGCCAAAAATTTCCACACATGAAAATGCAGTATGAGGATCAAATTCAAGTCTTGCGTAATGCTTTGATGATCGGTTTATAGATTCTGAAAAATGTCAAACAAAAATTGATGTATTTTCTTCTTCATTTTCTGTTGATGTAAATCTAGTGGATGAGAGCATGCAGCTAGCATTAATTGTTTAACAGTATTCTGATTTTTAAAAAATTCAATTCAAAGAAAAACAGATATTAGAATTTTATAAAGACTTACCTGATGAATTTTCGTGCTTAAAGCAAAATGCAGCTGCAAGTGCAACTTTTTTTTTTTGGCAACACTTAAATTTTTTTGCAAACTTTGTCTCTAATAAATTTAAACAAATCAAAAATAAGAAATAGAAAAGCAGATAAGAAACTTTCTCCTTTTCAAAGTATTGCCTCAACCAATCTTAAACTCAGCATAAAATCAATTAACTTCAAATAACCAGTCCTAGCCATTTCATTAATTTTTACTAATTCTGATTACTGATTTTTTTTCTCAAAACTTAAATTGCGTTCTCTGTATAATTACCAAAAAGTTTTCCTCTTATTCTATTTCAAGTTTGCCTCATTTTTAGCAGGAATCTTTTTTTTAGGTAAAGTATTTTAATCATATCTATAATGTTTGTGTTTTATTCATTCATTTATTTCATAATATGTGCATGAGTAAAATAAGTAAAGTAACAATTGTAATTCAATTCACAAAAAAATCGTGTTTTCAGATTTATAACATGTTTTAACATTCACGTCCTACCTTGGCCCTCAACATGATCCTTTTTCATATTTTGGCCCCCCATCCTGAAAAGGTTGTGCATCCCTGATATATATATATATATATATATATATATATAACATTTCATATTGTTAAGTTCTTTAACAATTTATGTTTATTTTATTTTATTGGTTGCTACATACAATCTTGGTTTTAAGCAATGAAAAAGTTGCTAATCATTCATCTTCCTGCATTAGCTGTAATTCTATATTGTTATATTTGGTTAGCTTAGCTTTATATTTTATTAATATTTTCTCTAGTTAATATTAATTTTATTTTGTTTTATTATGAATTAATTTTGAAATCTTTGAAAATACCTTTTCAGTTTAAGAAAGATATGTTAAAATATTTGAAATATGAAAGATAATAACATTATTCAATAAATCTTAAGATGTGCTGGCATAAAATTTTCAAGAAAATTGAACACTTTTAAGGTTCTTAAAAATGCTACCTTAGGTGTCAGTTATAAGGAGCTCTTGAAATTTTTAAAGGATGTTTACTCCTTGTAAAGGAGGAAATGAAATTTTTAGAGGAGGTTTCAAGTTTATGAGAGAATAAGTACAATATTCTAGAATTTACTAGAAAGTAGTAACTCGTTTAATGTGTTTTTAAGGTAGGTCCTTTTTGACAGAAATAAACGAAAAATTTATAGCTGAATTAGCCATCTTTGGTAATCAGCTGTTTAGCCAAAATTAATGCTATCTAAAAATTTCAGCTAAATATTTTATGTGACTTAATAGCTGCTTTAGCAAAGGTTTTCAATCTTTAATTTTGATAGTCATATAACTTGTACCGTTAAGAAGCTTAAGGCCATTTGTTATAATTACTGTTACGCTGTGTCAGCTCCTGAGAGCAGGAATGATCAAACTTTAATGCAAAATTTTTTTGCTGAAACTTTTTAAATGAGTACAGAAAAGAAAATCATTCAGCATTGAAATTTCAAATGCTATAGAATATTTGATAATTTATACAATATCTCAAAAGAATTGTTCAATAGAAATTTCGTTGATTCATCAAAAAATTAGTTTTTATTTCTACTTTTAAAAGGATTTAAATAATATTTAGTTCCATTTAATAAATGTACATCTAAAAAAATGACGAAGTCAGTTTTATACTGTCCTTTGGTCCTAAAAAGTCATATTCAGTAAATCATTCTTCTTAATACTGTTACTTTTAACAAAAAAAAAGGGGGAAAAAAGCTTCTAACTTTAGTGACCGAATCTGACTAAGTTATGAAGTTTTGAATATCACTATAATTAGCTAATTTAGACTGATCAAATGTGGGAAGATTCCAAGGAACTGATTGACATATCATTTTTGAGATAGTGGATCGAGAATTAAATGTTTTTATAAGACAGCATTGTTCATATTTACACTAAATTAGCAAAGAGATTTAAGTTAAAAGTAAAATTTGAAATCGAAACTGGGAAAAAATACAATAAATTCGACATGAAGGACTTTTTCAAGGGTCACCCTCAGGCAGGGATTCAAACCAGGGATTTTTTCTGTGATAGAAAAAAATCCCTGGTTTTTCTGTGTCTGCTCCATATTATTTTTCTTTGATATGATAGTTATTTATATTTTTACAATTTTATCAGTTTTAGCTGCAATAGAACAAACCTATCTTTTTTATCTAAAACATTACATATTTTCTAGAATATTTTATTAAATATGATCCATAGAACTAGCGATTCATATAAAAATATAAAATTCACTGTTCATCCAAACATTTACTGACTTAAACTACATAAAATAATATTCTTTAGATAATCTTTTCCACATTACATATATGCCTAATACTGAATATTTAGAAATTTATTGAATCAATTAGAGTGGATGTTCTCCGTATATAAGCCATGTTTTCCTTCAATACTACAGAATTTTTGTATTAGTAATACAGACATTTTAAAAGTTTACAGAAACCATTTCCATGCACTTTTCTTTCTATAAAATATGTTTATTTCATTTCTTGGAGACATGTAATGAAAATTACACATTTCGAGGCTTAGTTGGCAGTAAGAGTTCAACTAATCCTTTATTTTGAGCTTTTGTTTACATGATACCAAGATGTTGATGAAAGCTAATTTTTTCCATGCATGCTGAACATGCTTATAAGGTTTACATTTATTTTGTAAGAAATAAATTGTTAGAAAAAATGCTTTAAACATATGTTAACAATTGATTAAAAATAGAAACTGATTTATATGTTAAAATATTTGTATCACTGTAAAGATTTTTTGAATTTTAATATAATGTAAAAATCATTTTTATATTGAAATATTTTTTGAAGATACTGCCCCAAAATGCCAAAATTATTTAATTTGTAATTAAAATTCTAATTACTAATTTCAGTAAATAATACATGAAAAGTAAAGCTACTCAAACAAGAAGACAAAACAAGCCATAGAAGACTTTTTTTATTTCATTAACCTTTTGTGCTCCGATGGTGCCTCTGACTCACCATTCAAGATTATGCATCATTTTGATGTTTTATTTATTTATTTTTCAAATTTAATTGTTTAAAACACCTACATAATGGTTAAGAGATATAGATTAATTTTTCAAAGAAATTCGACTTAAAAGAATTATGTATATTTATTTTTCATAGCAACAAATCTTTGTATTAGGTGAATAATTTTGCATCTAATTATTTTTTGGAGTGCAAAGGGTTAAAAAAAAGTGTAATGTGCTTATTATAATGTTATGCAATCTTCTTTATATCATTTTAGCATTTGATAATATTTGGCAATAAATATTTAATGGAATTATCTACAATTGTATAAGTTCATGAATTTAAAAAATTGCATACTAACCTTTAAATATTTTTATATAGCATAATATTTATTGCTATTTCTAATTTCAAAATATTTTCTTTTAAATTGTCAAGTTCAATTTCTTATAACTAATTAACATTAAGAGCAAAAACTTAAATCAGTGTGGGAGGGTCACATTTTTTTTTAATTCTTACAATTATTGTAACAAGAGGTAACTAAATTAAACCTGTAGATTTATTGTAAATAATTCAATAATTACAATGAAAATAAAATACAGAATTCATAAAATATATTTCCTTTAAAAATAATGAAATTCAAAGTTTCCTGTGAGAACGTACTTTAACTAGAATATTCAATATAATTTCCAAAAGAAAAAGAAAGAAAAGAATTCAAAATCAGTAATCAGTTTAATTTTTTCAATACAAAGAGTTGAGTATAATTTGCTTAAAATCTTTCAGAAGTTTTTTTGTTTTAAAAATATGTTCTTGAAATAGATTTCTATATTTTCTCATTCCATATTTCAATCAGTTCAAAGGATGATTTCATTAAAATTCAGTTAATGACATTAAATAAAAAAAAGTTTTCTATTTTTAAAAAAACATCAAAAGTGTATTATGATATAACAGGATCCATAGCATAGTAAAAAGTGCTTAAATTTGGATAACCATTTTTAAGCACCTTAAAAAAATGTTCAATTTTCTTGAAAATTTTATGCCAGCACTTCTTAAGATTATTGAATAATGTTATTATCTTTCATATTTCAAATATTTTAACATCACTTCTTTCTTAAACTGAAAAGGCATTTTCAAAGATTTCAAAATTAATTTATAATTAAATTAATATTAACTATTAATAAAATATAAATCTAAGCTAACCAAATATAAAGACATAGAATTACAGCTTATGCAAGAAGATGAATGATTAGCAACTTTTTCATTGCTTAAAACTAAGAAGAAGAAAATATCCAGACATGTGTTGAATTCCTTTCATGCAAAATGGATCCTTACAACTAAAATCTGTTTAATAATAACTCCAATAACAGAGACTATTAGTAAGGAGTATTCTCCTAATAGAAATTCAGTACACATTTGGAGAACACCTACACAAATGTATGATCATGGTTTTCTACTGGCTTGTAATCGTAACTGACATGAAGGCTCCTTAGGAGTGTAGAGAATTTTTAGCTGACCAGGTCCATCCTATGAATCAAATTTTGATTCCAGTAGGAGATGGAATTTTCCAGGGAAATAATGCTCTTATTCTTGCAGTGGTACTTATCCAATTATGGTTTGACAGACTCTAGGATGAAACGATTCTTATACCTTATCCTGCAGTCTCTTAGCCTCAATATAATGGTAAAGATATAATCTATTTTAGAGCATTCAATCCAAAATCAATATCCTTTTACTGGCATCTCTCAGAACTGTTACAATCCATGAAGAATGGTGAAATATTCCTCTAAACACTATTCAACATTTTTATGATTTGATTCCAAGGGAAGTCCAAGCTACATTATATGCCACAAGAAGCCCTACACCTTATTAATAGTTCATTTGTGATTTTTTATTCATTTGGTATATTTTCATACACGTGTACACCATTCTTACATACACCTGTATTTCCAAATATGAACCATTTCATGTATAAGTTGAAAATGCATTCTCTTTAAAATTACCAAATCTTGTGAATAAGTTGGGGGGAAAAAAAGTCTAGCATTTTTCAAACAAGTCACCGCCATCAGGGTAGAAATATTGTCAAGATAGATAAAACAAATGAAATATTTTCTAATCAGGACATTAAAAAGTAAAATATTACATGTAAGTGCTAATAGTTTTAACTTCGATAACTATATGAAGCTAAGGCATTGCTTGCCATTCATTAACTGTCTCTTATAAAACTTGTTGTATGCATTGCTTACCTTGTTTCTTAGCTTTTTTTTTTTTTTTTTTTTTTGAAAGAGAGAGAGACGAGCAGGAAGAAGAATTTTTATACAGGAAATATCAAATTACAGGATTCAGGCTTGCAAAAATTTCAAATGCCAACATTTTTTCTTATTCACTATCCAACATGATAACCTAATGATGATAAACAATTGCAAAAATAAAATGACTGATTTTTACCAAAAGTATTATTAATTGCATATTATATATATATATATATATATATATATATATATAT
>JAOUZG010013423.1:379671-416296 GCA_026289955.1 Argiope argentata | reverse complement strand
TATATATATATATATATATATATATATATATATATTCTGGAACATAAGAAATATTAACTTAAGAAATCAAAAATGTTATATTTAGTAATTTATTACTTACATCAGTTAATGAAATATACTTATGTTTTTGTCAGATTAGCTGATAGATCTATATATAAGTGAATTCTCATACTTTAGTTTTTTTTAAAAATTTCAAAAATTCTTGACTTTTATATGGAAATATTTGCTACTTTTAATAAATTCCATGATTAGTTGATATTTTTGTAATCCCTAGGCAAATCATGTTAGATGTGATTGGGTTAATTATTAAAATAACTTAAAATTTAGGATTGTTTTTCTTTAATGTTTGGTTGAATAACACGCACAAAAAAAAACTCAACTAATATTTACACTTAAACCTGAAAATAAATATAATTGCTAACCTAATTTTTAAAAAAATACAGCGACGAATCTAAAAAAAAAAAAAATTAAATTAAATTTGCAATCAGCTGAAATATTTATCAGCTAATATATCAAAAATCTTAAATTAAATTGATCATACTTTTTGAACTTTACTCTGAAAAATATTAATCAAATAATATTAATAAAGCTTTAACGAATAAAAATTTTATTATATATGTGGCTAGAAAATATCTCAAAATTACATTGACTATAAGGAAAATATTAATTCTATGTATTCATTTTTAAAACTACAGCAGAATTTTTGGTGAAATACTTTTCAGATGGTATTGAAATTTAGAAAAAAGAATGTACTGATATTTGAAAAGGATCATGACAAAATAAGTAAGGCAAAAAGAAAACAGAGTAGAACTGAAAATATTATCATTAACCAGAAAAATTAATATTTTGTATGGATCCTTTTCTGGACAAAAATAATTGCAACCATTAGTCACAAGATTATATATTCATTTATGTTGGTGTTGGTTCTGAATCTTTTTTCTGATTTGGAAGAAATATTTCATAATTGTTATCATCTAAAATTTGACATATAGAACACAGAACTAAGTAGCTTAAACTTGTACAAAAATACCAAAAATTATGTAGCTCCTAATCATTGTAACACAAATAAAAATTTGCTAATTACAATATCTATTTTGTGCTGAATTTTTTTAGATTCCCTTAAAATTTTGGATATTTTAACTGTTATTTAGCAGTCTTCTTTGCATATATCCTCCCTTTAGTTTTATATACGTTTCTTTGAGTCAATTTTAGCCTCAGATTCATAAATTTTAAAAAATTGAGAAAATTTTTAATAATACCCAAATAAAAACTAGTTTTGCCAAATTTTAAGGAAAATTTTAATCCTTCAGGCACTTTGCAGTTTTTATATAAGTCACCATAGAAAATGTAATGATTTCATCAGTTAAGTGTCCAAAAAATCATTAGGACAATTATGGAATCATTGTAAATTGTATTATTGTAAATAGGTTTTATGACCATGTTTGGTAGCTCAAGAATCAAATAAATAATTTTAGTTCTGGACAAATTTATCATAGATGTGTTTAAATATTGGTGAAGCGAATTACAATTTATACTATATTATTTGCAACCTTAATTCCTTTTATTCAGCAATCTACGTTTCTTCTCATTTCTTTTTCTATTTATTAATTATTTTTCTCCTCGCCCCCTCCCCTCTCTTTTCTACGTGTATAAAGAAAATACTTTACTGTAGCTAAATTCATTTTAAACTACCATTTTAGCAGTTACTGTCTTCCTTACCAAAAAAATGGTAAATATGACATGGAACAAATCAAAGCATACAAATTAAGTAAGGTTAATAGTTTTATGGCCCATACTGTTCAACTCAATATCTGATTCAAATTATTGGATTGAGTAAGTATGCACAATACTGTATAGATTCAGAAATTTGCACAAAATTCTCCTTTTCTTGACATTTATTTTTACTGTAACATTTTTTATTCTCAAAATAAGTCTTATTTGTTTGTTATTGTATATTTCAAATTATTCAAAATGCATTTCTTTTTGGACAGGTACTTTATGGACCTGATCTTCCACGAATAAAATTCCTTGCTTCTGAAATATGAATTCAGACATTAGGAAAAAAAGTAAAATTGTTATGAAGGAAAAATATCATATGGCGAAAAGTAATCAACTTCTCAAGCATTCTCAAAATGAAACTTCTCCACCAGCTAGAAATAAATCAGAAAGGCTATATAAGAATGCGGAACTCAGTCAGTTCTCAAATCAAGGAAATTTTGATCAAGTAATTACTGAATTTGTAAAGCGTAAGTCTGAAAAAGACATATCTGTTAAAAAAGGTAATAGAATTAGTGTTAGAAATAAGAGACAACCCAAAGGACAGGACATGAAAAAAAGGCTATGGTATAATGGAAATAAATTTGTTATCGTAAATGATACATCTGCCAACCGTCGAATTATACGGAAACTTTTGAGGAACATTAAATACCCTTTAGTTCTTCTAGAAAAAAATGAAGAAACCCGAAAACTCACTGAAAAGAATGCAGTGAAATCGGAAAATAATATTAACAGCCTATACAAGGATGCAAAATCCTGTCAGTTGTCAAGCCTAACTCCAAAAAATTTTTATCGTACAGCAAAGAAAGTTACTGAATCAAGGGGAATCAAAGATCAACAAATTGACTCCAATAAATCTCAATTCAAGATGGATGAAAATCTTCAGGATAACGGTAATGGTCTCCAATATCAAAATCATCTTGACTTAAATTCATCTCTCGATTTAGAGCTACAATTTCATGAAACATTGCTCTATGACAAATTTAAAGAAATACCAGACAGTCAATGGCCTGATGTCCTATTAGATTTTTTTGAAAACCCAATTGAAAATCATAATGTAAAATGCTCATTGTCTGCAGTAATAGAAATTGATTGTATTCCATTTGAGCTCATTCAAGATATAGAGCGCACATTTACAACGAATGCACTGAACAATGTTATGTATGATGAAACTCCACTGTCAGTAGTTAAAGAATCTCCTTTGAGTATGGAGCATTTTGATAATGCCAGTGAAAATAAAAGCTCTAATATAGCAAATAAATTTTTAGTCACTGATAAAAAGTGAAAAAAAGTAAAAGTGAAAAAGCATTCAGAGGAGTGCTCTGGAGCAGATGAGCAAATGACATTATTGAAACATTTATGTTCAAAAATGTTCATTCCAATCTCATTTTCATATATTTGTACTGTTCTCTAATCAAAGTAAATTGGCTTCTGAAAAAGTAATTTTTTCAATGGACAGTAAAAGTTTTGCAATAAGTAGTCTTGATCCTCATTGAAACTCTCAAAACTTATGCCAATTGGAAAATATTTCTGCACACATACTACTAAGTCAATTAGATTTATAACCAACAAGAGATAATACTTCAGCACTTCTTTGTGATGTCATCAACCGAAGAGTAAACAAGTTTGGAATCTGCTGTTGTAAAAATAACTTTTTTTCTATTCATTTCCTATGAAGGTCTTATTTATATTCCTTCTAAAATTGATAATTTCACTCTAATTCACATTGTAAAATGATAAATTTGTTTTTCACTGGTTTTAAAATATACTATTCTTTTAAAATTTCAATTGCAGTTTTTCTTTTCAATAAAGCAAAGTAATTTCATCTACAATACTCATGAAGAAAAGTATTTTAACAAAATCACCCAAAAACTAATTTAGATTTAGTATTTTTGATTTTATGTACATGGATGTTGACGAGATATAAAAATTATAGGATATTTACTTAAATAATTGATTAAAAGTTAAAATCAAATATTGAAATATTTTTTTGAGATAAAATACTCAAGACCAATTATACCTCCTCCCAAGATACAAAACAATGCAGGAAATCATTCAATTATAATTTTAAGATATCTAAGTCAACATCAATTTTTCTCTTGTGTTACGAAATCAGATTCTTTGAAGATTTATTTGTTCTCTTATTGTAAGGATAACTAACAAAAAATAATGCATGGGTAAAAACATTATATAGTCTGATTTTGCTCAATAAAGCTAAGCATGCTTCCAACATTATTTTTCCCAAAATATTTTTTCCTAAACAATAATCATATGTATTATTTCTGGTGTCAATATTCCTTTTTCTCAATAAACATTTGTAGACTTTGTATTAGTTAAGTATCAGTTGATTATTTACCGATTAGTTGCTTAACATATTAAGCTCACATTATAAAATGCTTAAAATTTAAATTCAGAGAAAAAAAATTAAAACCAAACAACAAAATATGAAAAGTAATGGTAGTACATTCAAATTAATAAGCTGTCTTTTTTGTTTTCTGTATGCATTTAGATGAGAAGTTCCAATATTTAGAACAAAGAGCACTTCATTTTCTTATTTAGTAATTGGGAGAGGTCAGTAATTTATATTATATATATATCATTGATACAATAGTGAAAATTTCAAATGACATACAAAGAATGTATCCTAAATATCAACAGCTCAAAGAAAAACCAAAATTGTAGAACAATCACTTAAGCTGAATCATAAGAACTTCATTGCTTTTAAGTTAGAAGAATAATTGTACCTTGATGCTTTATAAAACAAAAACAAATATAAGCTGTACTTTAATGGCTCATATTGCCTATTTTCTACTTATATGATGGTACATGAATGTATTAGGTACTATAAATTTTGTAATTTAATCATGCAATTCTTTCTTAAAAGAAAAGGCATTGAAAAAAAATGAACTATCATTTAAACCAAACCATTGAGAATTTTAATACCCTTATTACAATTTTAAACTTAATTTAATAAGATGTAAAATAGAAAATGAATATTATTAAATAAAATAAATTTTTTTAAAAAATTATCTTCTAATATTTTTGCAAACAAGAATTATTTTTTAAAGAAATTCTTGTCCCTCCTCCCACCCTTTACATTTATTAATTATTTAAAAAAGACATTTGTAAATAACTAAAGCAACTTTTTAAATAGTTTACAGCAATAGATTTATTAACATGGTAATAGTGAAATAAACATTGAGGATTTAAATAATTTTGCAGCAATATGTTGCAATTTTTTTAAAGATAATAAAATAATTCTCAAACTCAAAATTTAATGTAACTGTGCATAATAGTGTTAACTGCTTTTGGGGTTGGAGAAAAAAGCTATGATTAATGTAATTTAATAATAAAGGCACTGTTGTCTTATTATTTTAACCTAAGGCACTGCTAATTAATTTAAAGGTACTGTTGCCTCATTATTTAAGGCGCTTAACTACCTTGCTTACAGTTAAATTACTTTGGAAGATGTTGCATGTAAATTTTTCTTTTGTACAGGATATCCAGCAACAATATAAGGAAATGGGTCTTAAAATTTTTTTACTTAAGTAGTTTTTTCACCAATTTGAATACCTGACCAAAATGAGGTAATTGCATTTTCATTATCTACATCACCCAAATCTCAAGTCATTATTTGTAACTATGAATTAACTAAATGTTTTGGTAGAAATACCTAGCTTTACTAGGAAGCATATCATAATCTCCCCCCCAAACAACTGCTTAGCAGATATATGATCATTTCTTTCTAAATATTTGTTAATATAGAGGAAGTTTACTTTCTAAATTATCCCTTTGAAATTTTCCTGATAAAATGTAAACTAAATCAACCTTTAATTTCTGAGGAGGGGAGGGGAGGAACAGACTAATTACATTCAAGGTTTGTATATGCTTCTTTAAATAACTCACCAATTTTACACAGGATACTATGCATCATAAAAAGCATGTGAAGAGTGTTTAATTTTCAGGCAAGGTCCTTAACACATTGGCTTCCGCATATAGTGCCTCTGTGTTACAGATGGTATGTAATTGCAACAAACCATCTATGTAATTAGATGATCCCTTCTCTACTACAGTTAAAACATAGCATAGAAGGACTCATCTAAATAGGGACATGTTCCGGATATTAGGCGTGAATTCTGACAGCGAACGTGTTAAACTTCAATTTTTTATGTTTTAGATATTGAAGAATTTATTTAAATTATGTCTGGTAAATACAAATTAAAACTTTTATGTGTTGTTAAAGAAGAATATGCAATATGGCCTGATCAACATGAAATAATAAAATACTAGGATGACTTAGATGCACAAAAACAATATATCAAACATGGAAAAAGTTGCTTTAAAAATACTAACATATTGGATCATCATTCTCATTGATATGCCGTTTTGGAGAAAACACTTGAATGACATACTACAGGCATTCAACAGAACTACAATAAATTGTAATTAATTGTGTATATTATTACATTAGTTAATCATGTAAAAGGAAATTAATTAAAAGCCTTATATTTTTATTGATCATGATATCTTTCATAGTATTTTTTTAAATGCTCCCAACCATTTGAACATTTTTATTTGTTGGACTAAACTCACCAACTTTGTTTTAACTAAGAAAAAAATTAAACTGCTGGATCTGGTATTAAAACATTTTTAAAAAAAGTCTCTTACATTTTTTTTAGGGTTTAAATTCTATCATTTTATGATATATTTTTTCTCCTTTTTATAATCATTGTAGAAAATTTTTCTCTAATGAAATCTCTCTTAATATATAGACTTGTCCAGAGCAATGCCCAGCATAAAGCCATTGAAGTTAGAAGCATGAAATTTGGGAAGTTATTTTTTTTGGCATTAGAGGCCCACTAAGAATGGATTTCTCAAGCTTTTAACTCAAAGTTAAATTTAAAAAATAGTTTTAAATTGCCTTCATCATAATCTCAAAGTTTATAATCACACAAAAATTATTTTATCATTTTAAGAGCTAAAAAAGAAAAGCCTTCCCGATGATAAAAATTTTGTTTGTCTAAATGTTTTATTTGCTAATTTTTTTTTATTTGGATAATTTTTGAGAAATTAGTTTTGATCACAGTTTATAACTATGAATTTTACTATCCTGAAAATCAAAATAATATTACTTCTCCAAATTGTTAAATAATATTATTCTGCAATTATTAAAATTAAAGTACAAGAGATAAAAAGCTTTCTTTGCTTTTGTTTAATTTTTTTTAATTAAAGCTATTCATTGAATAAAAAACTTTATTTGACAAAATTTAGAAGCAATGGGTTTTATTTTGTCTTGCACTGGCTTCATGAAGTAGTTTTTTTTAAAAAAAAGTTCTACACCTGAATTTTTACTTCCTAACATACAAAATTTAGAGAAAATAATGCAATCCTCAAAAAATTTGAGCTCAAGATTTTAATGAAATTGCTTGTTTTAAACCTTCTTCAATTCGAAAAACACATTTTCAGACAATGTCTGCCTGTGATAAAGTCATAAATAACATAAAAACACTAGGAGCTAGAGGGTTGAAATTTGATATAAGGTCTTCACATCAAATTTGTAGATTTCAATCAAATTTTCAGCAACATCCATTTAGAGGAAATTAGTTTGTCTATATGAATATAAATTAACATAACTACAAAATGAAGAAAGTTAGATAGGTGAAATTTGGTGCAAAGATTTAATATATACTGTATGCAACTTTGTACTTCCAGAAACATGTAAATGCAAAGACTCCCCATATCCCATTGAGTATGAAATCTTGTGACTATGTGTAAGTTTGAGACATTTTTTTAGACATAATCAATTTTTTTGAGACATAAATCAATTGGGAAGAATACATCTATAAAATAAATTACTTTTTGGATACTTTCAGCAGCATGCTAGTGATTAATTCCAAATTACTTGCCTACAATCACAATAGAATCAGTAAAAATGATTATTCACTATTTCAGCCAATACTAGATATTTTCTGGGAATATGTGTCAAAGCCATGGGAGAAACGCTCTCTACGACTTATTTTCATTTTGATTTTAATTACAGAACTGACTTTTTTTTTGATTTCATGAATGTTTCTTAATTTTGAAAACTAGGACTTGTTTTCATTCCTTTTTAATATATGTAACATTTTTTCTGAGCAAATTTTTTAAAGTATGAATTTTTGTTTATATCAGAAAAAGCAGATTTTCATTATATTTTAAGAATGTTAAACTTTTAGAAAAAGGTACTAACTACACTTTAAGAATTAAAAGTGATATGACAATTTCCTTTTAGTCTGATCATTTATGAACACTGCTATTAATATCTATTAAAATGATTTTACAACCTTATTTAGAACATGGTATTATTTTCTATTAAAAATGATTTAATAACCATATTTAGAACATGGTATTGTTCTATCATCAATATCATGACAATTTCACCAGTCATATTACCATAGTTCATAGCTTTATAAGATTGTAAATAAAATTGCTTACAGAATGAGTCAGTGCAGGAAGAAATGTCCATCCCAGCATGCAGAATCATATTTGTTGTATCCTATATAAAAATCAAAAACAAAATATTTGGTATGCTGAGCTTCTACATCACTAATGACAATTTCAAAAATCTTGTATCTATCCAAATGAAACTTTTTAATTTTAAGAAATGTTGTAAAGATTACCAGATCTTTATTGTTAATCTCATAAAAGTTCACTTATTTTGTATTGATTCATGATTTTTCTATTTTTATGATCATTTCTAAATTTTTTTTTATCAAATCCAAAAAGGCCTAATTTTACAATAGAGTATGCTGTATAAATACAGATATAAAAACTAATATTTAAATGATAAGAATTTAAAATTAAGTTTTTAAATTTTATCCACTTAAAACTATGCATTATTATAAAACAGAAAAAAAGAAAGAAAACCTCACTATGTTTATAAAATATGCAGTTTGTGTATGCATACTTATACAAAGGTGTTTAATTTTTGAAGGTGTTTAGTTTAAGAAGCTACCAAGAAATTGAATTTTTACATAAGGCAGAGACTGCTTAAACTTATCATATTCCTTTCATCTATATTAGGAAATTTTGCTTCATTATTTTTTAATGAGTATTATTTTAGAAAATTCAGCTTTGTTAGAAAAACACTAAATTTTGCAACTTAATTCTCCTAGCTTTTTTATTATTAAAAACCTGCAAGGCACAAACACTTTTTAAAAATTAGATAAAACTTTTAAAATTAATTTACAGCTTAGAGTTTTGAAGATTATTACATTATGGTATTTTCAATGAAATGCAAGAAAAGCTTAATGAAAACCTGTCAATATTTATTTGGAAATTTTCGGAGGGAATGAATTACAATACTTTTTCTTTATTTTCTTAGTTGTTTCCCACGCTTTTATTCAGATAGGCGTAGGTAGTAAATCATATAAAAATGTGCCAGAACACCACCATCTTAACAAAATGTGTTACACTTAACATTCTTTAAGAAACAACTGCTCACATACAAAATGAAAATAATAGTCATCACATTTTAGTTTTTAAAATAATTGTAAACAAATCAATAGCTTCTAAAGTTCAGAAAGAATAGCATTATTTCAGATAAATAAAATTATCAATAATATTGAGAGGCAAAGTGTTGGCTTATGTTTAAATATTTAGTTTAAGAAATGCAAAAGTTTTAAAGAGATTGAATAACTCTGCTTACAATGGATCAATTGAATTAACAAATGGTGGAGCATAATGAATAAAAAAAAAGCTCTCAAAAAGGCTAAGAAAAATTAGAAGAAAACAGCAAACATTTTGAAAATTTTTTTGATGAAAGGCTACTGTTTCTTGGAAATTCTATTCCATATAAAAGAAAAAAAAATGAAATGAAGATTAGTGTGCTCTCTAGCAATCCTAATATTGTTTTGTTCACTACTTTTTACAATCATTGAGTTGTACATGAAAGAAAACTATTTTATGAAAAATGTTTAATTAAAACAATTTTCTTTAAAATTAAAAATTTTTCTACAGTTAATAAGAAACTGCAATTTTATTTTTAATGTGAATACAAATAGAAAATATTTCTTGTTTTTCAAATTTTAATTGTAATTTTTCGTAATCTCGGTTAATCACTAGGAAACTCGCCAAAAATTAAACATTATGTTAATATATTTGGCAACTTAACGCTTTAAAAAATTACGATTTGGCGTTAGTAATGAATTATTTAGTCTAGCTCCAACCTTATTATGAAGCAAGTATTTATACACAGGTTAAAATATAATTAAAAATGACATGCATACCATTCCATTTTTGTGGATTTCTCCAACACTTTCAATTAGTTAAACCGAAATCTCTGGTCTTCTCTCATAATTATAATTGGTTTGTAATAAATATAGGGCATGCAAATATCACAGAAAAAAAACTGCACAAATATGAAACAAAAGCAAAAATTTAAAATCCTACGAAATTCACTACCACAGAACTTCGGCTGCGCGTTGTAATGTTACTTGGAAATTTAGGGTACGATTGTAGTGTAACCTCCTGCTTGGCGCGCTTTTCAAAAATCGCCAACCACGAAATTGCGCCATGGTTTTTGGAGTACTCCTCTGAAAAACATGGCGCATTTTCCTGGTTTTAGAGGAAACGATTTTGAAAAAGTAAACAAAAAATGTATTTTAAAAGCTATAATTTCAAATGACTAATGGCAAATTTAAACTGAAACAGAAAATATAAATAAACAGTTTTTAAGTAAATTAAATATAAGGAAAATTTCTAACCCCCTGAATCCCCACGCGTTTTTTAAAATCTATAATACTTTTAATAGTTACTTACCACACATTTACATTCGCTTGATGGTAGCAAAGAAAAATACCCGCTAGAATATTTCACTTCTTTCATAAAACATTCATCTAAATTCTTTTTATAATCGACAAATTCCCAAGAAGACCTACCTACTCAAGATGCAACGGAAAGAGGAATGAAGTTAACGGACTATTTTTTTACAAAGATTTTTAAAAAACCGATAACATTTTAATTTTTGAAACTATCCAATCACAGACAAGGGCACAGGTCAGCTCTTCCGGTCAAGGAGAAAGATAATCTAGGAATGCTATAGAAGGAAAACCCCGGGGTTGCCATCTTTGGCGTGTTATCGCCAACTTGACAAGGCAGGAGGTTAAACTACACATATTGACGATCCCACTTGGGAAGATAGTGATCGCTTCTGTTTGGTTCACGTGATTTGGCAACGTTCCTATCTCAGTTAGCTACTGGTTCCATCTCATACTTATGACCCTCCACACGGCAAAATACCGTCAGCACTTTTGTTGGCAAACGAGGACGAAAGTGACATCACTTGAGGATTTGCTGTTTGGTAAACCTAAAACATTATGGTGTAATTGATCGCTCTTTTTTCGTTTCTCCTACTTGGTGAATATCTGCAGTTTTCTCATTTCATAATTCGTGGGATGCTAGCCAAGACGTTGCTTGAATTTGTAATTAAATTCGGGATAATTATTGAAAGGAAAATGCAAATATAACAAAAATTGATAAATAAAACAGAAGAGGAGTGCCAATACATTTAAAACAAAATTAAATAACTTTTGAAATCGAATGATTTTTGGCTATATGAAAACTGATATTTGTTGGATCCATCTCGACAAATTTTAGGTTTTGTGTATATAAAAAGAAACCCTACTGTATCTAGATGTGCAGTACAAGTAATTAAAGTTTGGAATTTGAAATATGGCAAGAAATTGATTCTGGAACATAAAAAATTCACTAAGAACATATTTTTTGGAATTTTAATTAAAAATAAAAACAGGATTTAAATGCATTACCACCATGTCATTGAATAAGAAGTATATTTTATTTTTAAAGTTGATTGAATGTTTTTTCCTTCCTTTTTATTTTTTTAAAAATAATTTTTGAGAATGCATCTTGGACTTGATTGGTATCTATCATTTCTTTAAATAAATTTTGTTTTCCCACACCAGTTCAAAATTATAAAACAATTCATTGAATAGGATTCTTCACTTGATAAATATTGTTAAATTCCAAGGCATTACACTATTTAGTCTCACTCATTTCTAAAATTACTCTTTAAAAAAATGTGTTAAATGTTTTTATTTTATTTGCAACTACAGAGTTGTTGTTTTTTAATCTTTGTGGATTTATTTCCAAGATTAAGGAAAAATAGGAATCATTAAATGATTTTCACTTAATAATAATAATCAAAAATAATTTTCCAAAATATGTTATTGCATTTTTCTTAGTTTTTTCAAAGCTAAAGTATTAAAACTTCATTTATTTTTACATAGATATTTTTTTTAAAAAAAAAAGGTTTTTTTAATTTTTCAAATTGCCAACCATTTAAAAAAAAAGCCCTCCAAATTACATCAGAAATAAGAAGCAATAAAACACTTATTTTTAAGTCGGACTATTTCCAAATGTGTGGCCATTCTATGTATCTTTCTCAATGTGAATTTATATTCAGAAATAACATAACATTCTAAATTAACTGTTAATTTGTTAAATTTAAAAGAAAAAATGTGGAAAAAGAAGCCTGAATTTTACTGTCTATCATACAAAAGGTGATTTAGTTTTTTGCTAATGTTAAAAGTATGATCATTATTATATTTTTGTCAAAACCAAATAGGCTTTATATTTCTGCAACATTGCAGGAACATCTAAGTATTAAAATTTAAAATGACATATTTTTCACTTTAACATTGGAGTTAATTTTTTTTAATTATATAGAAGCTGTTAATAAACTATTGAAGAAATTACTATTATCAAAAGATTATACTATTATTTGAATAAATAATGACTGAATATGGTCAAATATATTTCACAAAAAGAAAACAATTCACATCAGCATTAATATTTTTTAATTTACTAAAAAATATCCTGTTGGATCTCTGAAAATTCCATCACAAGTGTGAAGATCCTTCTAGAGAACTATTTCCCATACAGTAGTGCCAGTTTTTTTTAAATTGGGGCAATAAGTTGCCCCACAGAATGGAGAAGATATACCGAAGTTTCACTTCGCTTTTTTCATTCTGTCGAAATTATTTTTGGTATTTAGTAATATGTAACATTTAATGTATGCATTTTTAATATTATAGTAGCACCAATCACGCCATTCATGACACACTACGTCACTGCCAAAGTTTCACATGATTGTTAAATTTCGTTTGCAAACGATATTTCCGTCACTATCACTATTTTCAAGCTGGTTAAAAAGAGTTGAAGATGACAGAAATCTTGCTTGGCCGGTTGCCTGCGGGCATAAATCGGCAACTGTCGACGAAAGTGCTAACGGTATTTTGCTGTGTGATAGGGCCTTTAGAAAAATAAATTGCTACTTGATTACCACAGTATACTTTAGGAAGAATTTTACACTGCGTCAAAAAATTTAGTGTGTGTCACTCAGGTTACTTTGATGCCTCTGCACGCGTCCGAATTTTTCCCGCAAACTGAATGTAACGTCACCAGGCATCAAAGAACCCCAAGAAAACAAAAAAGGGATAAAACGGGAGAACACGTGGCCAGCCTGAAGATTCGCAGGTCGTTGGAACTAGGTTTTAGATCAGAAATAGGGAGGGGATATGTAAAGAAGCATTTTTGAACACTTCTGAGTGGCAACCGCATATGACGTTTTCCTTAAGTGGGATTTTATTTGGCTGGGATTAGCCGGAGGACGTATTGAGGATCAATACAGGTTCCACTTAATGCCTGAAGATGACGCTAGTAGTCTCCAGCCATCCATAGGGGTTAACAGGAACTATTATAGGGGTTATAAGATTTGGCAAAAAGCTGTTTTTGGTGAATTGTTCTAATCTTTTCATTTTTTACGCGTGTTTTGTTTTCTATTTTATTCCAGTAAAACTTAGAATGATCAAACAGTTTTCTATTACTCTTTCTAAAACTCTACTCCTTTCTTTTTTACTTGTTTCTTTCACACTTTCATTAATTTATCTGATAATTTTTTTCATTTGAAATTGAATTTGATGTAAATAAATGATTTATTATTATTAAAATGTATTCATTTATTAAAATTTATTAAAGGTATTCACTAAAAGTTATTATTTAGCAAATAAATTATGAATATATATATATATATAATTACTCATTATTTATTTTATTATTATCTAATTTTTTTTATTTGAAAGAAAACGTCTCCAACCGTGAAAAATAATAAAAATATTTTGATGTAAAATTTAATAAATAAGTGTTTTTATGTTATTATGATTTGAAATAACATTCGGCTGCAAGGACTCTCCGTCTAAGTTTTTTTACTATATACAATTCTTTTCTAATAAAAAGGGAAGTGTGTAAACCTCAAGGGGAGAATAAATATGCTTTGGAGAGTGGGATGTATTTTTTAGAAGTGCAATTTTTATTTCTCAAAAATAGCAAAACATCTGCATTTTTTTTTTAAATAAGTTCCAAAGATATTTTCTTATTGTAAAAAGTTTAATTCATCGTCAAAATAAAAGTATATTTATATATATCTTTTTAATTAAAAAATCTTATGATATTTTTGCTTTATTTTAACAATTTTTTAAATATTGCTTTTCAATAATACCATTAAAATGAAAAGCAAATCATTTTCATTCTTCAATCAAAGCTGAAAGAATTTCTTTTGTTAAAGAATTTGAGATAAAACTATCCATACTTTTAATATAATAAAATTAATAGATTGCATGTTATCGATAATTTGCGCCTTTTGAGGCAGATTGTTAGACTTAGAGCTTCTAAATTTGGCTGACAGATATTTCTTGGATAGCAATATAAAGGAATGATGTTTCGAAAACTAAATTAAAATTTTAATTTAAAAAATTAGCAAACTTCCAACATATATATATATATATAATTCCGAATCAAATGACCAAAAACGGATTTGCACTCTTAAAATTTAAAATCTAGTTTTCTTATCTCTTTTTCAATTTCATTTAATATTTTTCTTTTTTTATCTTAATATTTTTAAAAATATTTTTATGCATATTTTTTATTGATTTTGTAAACTATACTTCTATATGAGCACATTGCAGTGATATTAAATACAATTTTAGTTGCATATTATTGCTATTTCAATTTGTTAAAGATGATAAAAGAGTAAAAGATAAGACTGAACCTTTAAAATCTACTACCTTGTCTTCCTATAATGTTGTGAATGAAGATTCAAATCTACTTTATTATTTTCTTTTCAATTATTTTTGTATTTTTTGTAATTTATTTTAGATTAGCATATAATTTAAAATTGGGTATTAAACATAGCTTTCTTAAAAAAACAATTGATTTATTTTATTTTACCGAGTTTTTTTAATTACTTTTTTTTAACACTGGATAAAAGAAAATTCAAAAATTAGCTTCCTATTAGTTTAAATATATTCATTTAGCTCAATCATTAAATAATTCTTCCATCAACTGCAAGATAATTCTTTTTGAAGATTATGCTAATTATTTATGCTTTATAGTTTGCTTAAACAGGAATTCTCATAAAAAGCTAAAAAAACAAATATTTCTCTTAATAATTTACAACTATATACAACTTGTTCTTTTCTTGCAATTTATGCATTGATTTTACCAAAATTATGTTTATTACAAATACTTTATAATTAATTGATACTAAATGTTTTCTAAAAGTAATACTAAATCCATCATAGAAGGACCAACCGATCACCGAAAGTGGCAGGTACAACCTTCATTATTTCGATTTCATTTTCTAAGCATACGATAATCATCCTTATAACGTAAATGTATTTTCAATGTGAAACAAAAAAGAAATGTTTGGGGAACGCTGTGTTAATCTATACTACTATTATAAATGTGAAAGTTTGGATGGATGGATGATGGGGTTCAATCACGCCAGAGCGGCTGAAGGAAATTCAATGAAATTTAGCACACAGATAAATTATAGTCTACAGAAGAACATAGGCTAATTTTTATTCCGGTTAATTGAGTGATTAATTTTTTATTAATTAAAAACTAACTTTTCCGCCCAAAAGTAAAAATTAAAAAAAATCTGAAAACATCTGTCTGAGCTTTTTGAATCGTTTATTTTTATTTTTTTATTTCCAGTGTTCTTTTAATATTATCTTACTATTCTAAAGGAATGTTTATTAAATTTTTTTCTTATGCTGTTCTTGTGTTAATATAATTCGTTATTTCCTATTCATTTCTCTTGATTTTTTTCTTGCTGTACTTATTTCTTTTGCCTATTTTCATCATTTTCGATTAAATTTTTTAGTGCATTCCATATTACTGCATTTATTGATATTTTTTTCTATTTTCCGTTAATTTGCTGCAACGGGCATCAAAACCTTATGATTGGAAATGCCATTTCGCTAAAATTTGGTGGCAAACTATTTTTTTGGCGAAAATGACTATATATTAAAACTGCTCCACAGAGTGTTTTTGTAATTAAATTGTATTTTTGTTAGCTATATATTGTTTATATATGCTTATAGTGGTGTGTTTCCGTTAGCAAATAATTTAGAATTCCGCCAAATTTTCTCAAATTTCTTTGGCGATTGTTCGTTTGCGCCTGACAAACGGAAAAGTACCCTTATGGTTTTAATAACATAACATCCCCCCCACGCTAATGATGTTAGACGTAACGGTTATTTCAAACGATTCCGTTTAATTTTGTAGTGTATGATAAATTTAAAATTTAACATTATTAATTAATAGATCTTTTGATTCCTTCAGAAGTGCTTTTGAATGAAAATAAAACAGATGAATTGAAACTAACATTTTCTAATCTGCATTGCGTTACCCCAACTGGTGCTTAAAATTCACGTCTGTGTGTTGCTCCAACTGACGTTGAAAATTTGTGCATGCATATGGTTTCGATAACATTTTAGACTGTCAGTTCTCACATATACACATCAAAATTTCCACGCGTACGAAGTCGCGGGTAAAAGCTAGTATATTAAATAGTTTTAGCTAACATTAGAGTACATGGGCTCTAGCCATGTCATTCATGACGTACCTGCTTAGTTATGCTCCGACTCCACTTAAATTCTAAAATTAATATTTATTGACTGATTATCTATTTAGCATTTGTGTTCAGCTGGCAGTTATGCATTTATATTGTTACAATATTGTTGAATGTATAACATGGATTTTTAATTGTCCTATGAATTCCTAAATATCTTTTCTAATCCACTAATGTTTGAATAATCTACATTTGTTTTCTGAAAACGTAATGAACTTGCTTTTAGACATTTGATGAAAATAAGCTGGAATTTATATATCCCTTCAAACCCATAATGGGATTTATGACACATAATTTTATCAAAAATTTTTGACTTAAAGTGTTAAAAAATAAATGAAATTTTTAAAAATTAAAAAAAAACAATTCAATTTGTCTCCAAAACTGTTGTTATGACAGTTTCAAGCACCATCATTAGAACAATATTGGAAAACTTATCAAGAGAAATGACAGAAAAAACCAAGAAGGATCCCGAAATGGAGCAGTTCTTTGAATTTTTGGAAAGGGAATATCCTATAATGGCAAATTTACAAGCATCGTGTTTCAATCAAATCCTATTACTCATTCCGATGGTTAATCCATTAATCTTATCTGGTATCAACGATACCTATGTAATTGATCTTGACCACTTGTTATCTGCTAAGAGAAAACATATTAGGGAAAAAAATGTCTTTGACGGAATTTTAAAGCGATCCTTATATTTTCTATAGACTACTTACATTCTCTTTTCAAATTTATCACAGAAATTATACAAAAAATAAATACTGAGGTGATTCGCGCTTTTAATTCGAAATATCGTAGTATAATAATATTTTAAGTTTCATTTTAATCATATTATTCTTTTCTCTTAATTATAACAGCAATAAAGTAAGTAAAAATGGTTATTATAGACAATGTAAGTTTATTATATTATTACAATATAGGCAATATTAAGGTTAACTAGCATTTTTTTAAAAAAAATTTAGTAGTCTTTTTACGGAAGATGTTGCATGATTGTAACATAAAATTTATAACTATTTTTTTATTTAGTGGGAAAACTAAAGCACGGGAAGAGTATTAAGACCCGACATTTCTGTTTGGGTTAAACGTCCAATAAATCATTCTCAGTTCATTGGGGGGGAGGCCAGGAAGTGATTAGTCTAGAATTGCTAAAAACATACAAACTATTGGCTAGAATGTGTAGCGTCAGCCTTATAAGCCAAATAATATCCTTCGAGCTGAAGGGTCCCTTTTGCTCGATCGGTATGATACTCGGCTACAGGCCCAAACGTCGCAGGTTATACCACGACCTTCACTCGCTACATTGGTGACCTTGACAACGCAACTTTCCTCAAAGTCGTGGCGCCATCTACCAGCCAACAAAGTCGTCGTTAACTCAACGCATCAACTCAACACACCAAAAATCCGTTGCTAACTCGATGCACGAACGAACTCGCATACTCGCCATACGTTTGGCGCTTTCAAAATCGTTCGTCTCTCGTCCGACTCACTGGTAGGGGAGTACTGTAGCGTCAGCCTTATAAGCCAGATAATATCCTTCGAGCTGAAGGGTCCCCTTTACTCGATCGGTATGATACCCGGCTACAGGCCTAAATGTCGCAGGTTCGTACCGCGACCTTCACTCGCTACAAATGTATGGTGAGAAAATTTATTATTATTTTAATATTTAAACATAAGGAAAATGCTTCTGTCTATTTGTGCACGTGCTAACTCTACAGATCAGCTTTTTTGACATGCATCAATCAAATTTGGCAAATATATTGTTTTGTGATCAGAAATGTGCTTTTGAGAGCAATTTTTTAAAATTTTCATTTAGAATTTTAATTAGTTAAAAATTAACGAAGTATTAGCTTTTATTCTAGATAACTTTTTAAAAGTTCACAGAAGAAAAATAGTTTTTATAGCGTCATAAAATTTAAATATATATATATACATATATATATACCTTTTTAATGATACCAAATATTTTTATCATACAATTTCTTTTACTACAAGTAATAATTTTTTTAAATTATTTTAAACGTATTTTTCAACAATATATATTTTATTGCTCAAAAAAAAAAAAAGCACCTACATCCACACTTTGAAAAAAAAAACGTTTTTAATGTTGCTAATAATATTTCTTATCTCCTTCCAACCCCACCCTCCTCATTGTAGCCAGTTTCTCTCTCTCTGATTAGAATTTAATGTTCTCTAGAATTTCGAAAGTTTTAACTCTTCAATCAGCAAAGGCAATTATTTACTTCATTCCCTCTTAACATACCTCTTACTTTTCTAAAAGGATCTTAAGCGAAACTTTTCAACAGAAAAAAAAAACACTTAAAAAAATATTGGCGTTTTATGCGTTGGATTCATTATAAAAGTGGTGTTTTCTATAAAATTTGAATAAAAGAATTTTTAAATAAAAGCTTTTTAAATGTGAATTTATAAATTGAAAATGTCTTATGCCGTAAATGTCAATCTTATTGAAGAATAGTGTAATTGTTATTGTGTTTATCTATACGTTAATATGAGACATAAGACAGACCAACGACCTTAAATATTGAACATTTAACAAACGTAATTTATAGCAATTTATCACAAATTACAACTATAATTTTAATTAATTTCCATCTCTCTCTCTCTGTGTGTGTGTGTGTAGTCGGTTCTATTTGTTGAAATAAATCTTATTCAACATAATTGTTAGTTGTATTTTTAAAAATTCCATTTTTGCTATCAAAACATTAACCATATTAAAATTCAACTCAGAATAGTGAACTCAAAAATTGACTAAAATACATCGATAAAAGAATATTAGATAAGAAATAAATTACTATACTATTCACGCGAAATGAAAATTTGTATAGCTGATTCAGAAATGTATAATTCATGCATACGAAAAAAAATTTAAATCGCATCATCAAAATTATAATATTCTTTATCACACATTTGTAATATTTATATGCTACTGGTGAAAAGTAGATTCAGTTTAATCGATTTTACTTAAAAGGAGCATCCTTTAAAAACAATAGATATTCAATATCAATGCAAAATGTCGCATACCTTGTTATATTATTTGTGTAAACAAATAAACATCTGTTTTTAATTTATTTTTTTAAAAAAATTCCATAAAAATTTATTCATTTGCCTTTATGAAATGAAGGCATTTATTTGAATGAGACCATGAGTTCACTGAAATTTTCCATTTGCAGGCATGAGTTAAAGCGTAATTTTTGTTTCTCATGGGAAAATTTTTGATTATCCCATAAAAAAGAATCATTAGATATCAATCATTCTCATATAAGAATGGGAAATATGCATTCCTTACAGCTTTTCTAATGGCTCGCCAAGTTTTCTTCTAAAAGGTAATTAAATTCCGTTAATCCTTCAACCACATGTGATACTAGTTAAAAGCGCATCTGCCGTATGACCACCCCGTAATTTTGTTGTCAAAGGGAAATTGAGGTAGCTTTTCAAAAGCAGCAGAGATAAGTAAATAGTGGAAGTAAAGGAATCAATTACAGAATTGTCGTATGTATGCTCATAAAAGCATCTACTACTTCTGTAATAGTAAGAAATAGAACTCTGCAAATATAATTGGCTTCCTTTGTGAAATTACAATTAAGAGATTTCCTTTTCATGATTAAATACTAAACGAGAAAGGGAAAAATAATGTTTATTTAAATTATTTGATTAAAAAAAAAGAACCTTTCTTTTTAAATAGAAATAGAACGATTTTTTTTTTTTTGCTGTATTCCAAATAGTTCTTTCTTAATAATGGATATCAAATCAAAAGTATAACATTAGGTCAACATACAAACATGCAATCATAATGTCAATCTTACAAAAGAATTATGTAGTTGTTCACTTATTTACACATACTTTAGCATGTGTTACAATATAAGATGCCGACTGCAAAAAGTGAAAATGTTTCAAACTTGCTTCAAAGGTTGAAAGTGTGTGCTTTGATGCAATGTATCAAAATTTCCAATTAAAGTTTTAACCATACAAAAGGTTGATGTTTTCCTCATATAATTCCCTGAATATATTATTGTACAAAAATGATACTAACACCATTATCCAAACTTAAAAATAAAATTATTTTATTGATATCAATTTTTTATTGTACAGTTGTCTTTCTTATAATATTAATAAAATAAAAAAAATGTTTTAAAGTGTATTGCCATAATAATTTTTATTATTATAATGAATTCATTTCATTCCCAATATTCTATCGGAATTCAACTATTCAGGTAGTGAAGATTTTTTTTTTCCATTAATTTAAGTTTATTTTTATTTGTTACTTAAAATTACACGTTTGTTTTTATATAACATAGTAAATAAAAATATTGTGACAGCAACAATAACGTAAGGTAATTAATGATAATTTTTGGGAAAAAAATGGAAATGGGTTATTATGTTTTGCAGTAGTAGTTGAAAAATCTTCTACAAACAAGGATAACAATTCATTATGACATCTTGCACAATACAATTTCCCGTAATCTTCAGGATGTTTGTTTAATAAAAAATCTCAGGTAAATCAGCTTGCCATATTCGAAATTTTCTTTAAATACCACTTCATCATTCAGATTCAGTACTTCAAAAATAGCATTTGGAAATCAAGAAATTTTCTTCCTGCAGTATTAACAGAGGTTTCTTTTATTCGGAAAATAATGATTTTTCTACAGGAGTAGTTTTTTAATTTAAAAAAATTGCTGTAAAGAAGCTTAAGTGTGAATTGATTAATGATGGCATTTGGGTATCTAATTTTAAGGGTAAATACCACAATGGAGATTTAGTTTTCAATTAAATGTATTCATATGAAACAACTTTATGATCTGATATGCTAATGTTATAAAGAGACAGAAAAAGTATAAAGACAAGAGAGAGTGAGAAAGAAGTATCCGAATCTTTTTAATTTTATAGAAATTTATAAAAAAGTAATAAAAACAAACAATGACACAACATATATTTTTCATGCTTGTTTAAATAGCAACTCTTTTTATTTACAATTAAATACTCCACAACGAATACAGCCAAATTGCAAGAAATACAATTAAAACATCGATCGAATTTGTTTTCTGAATAAAGCGTGATTTTTAGTTTAGAATTGAAAATTAAAACGAGTCTTGTAAGTTCATTGTATTACTCAGTGAAAACATTAAATTGCATTTAACAAACTAATGGGTGATAAAATTTAATTCTGAGTTAACACATTAGTTTTCAGCCACTTAATTTATCGTAAATAGAATGCGCCTTAGAAAAATCCAGCTTTTCCACGCTCTCACGGTTTTCGGATAGTCCATTTCTAGTCAAATATTACATTAAAAAAACGTTAATTATGAGTAAATATAAATAAATCGTATCACGGTATTATCTTTTTATTAAGAACTAGCCGCCTTTGGCGACCAGTCGGTTCGCCAGTATTAATGCTCACTAAAATTTTCAAATAATATTTTTATGTAGGTGTGTCTCATAACAGGTTTTTCACCAAAATATTTTTAAACCAAACAAATTTTGATAATCTTATAATTCATTTATAGTATTATTTTCTTCAGATGTTCTGTTCATTGTACGACTCATCTTTCTCTTTCTATCCGTGCAGTGATGTCCCGGAATTGATATTTTACTTAAATGATGGAGGTGGAGAGAAAGGTCTAAAATTCTACGTTTTTATAGAATAATGGAGATTCAAATTCTCATAAATGCAAACACACTAAACAAATAAAGACACAATTGGTTTTCAAGAGATGCGAAAGTTTAATAACAGCTAAGAACAGAAAATGCAGTGCACAGTGGAAATAATGATGACACACACACACCCTTCTTTTTTTCCCCCCTGGAAACCCTTTTTTTCTATAATTTTTTTTTCTTTCTACAAACCCTTTTTTCCCTTTATTCTTTTTTTCTTCCCTACCCAGACTTTATTTGGGGCAGGTATAGATTAAATATTCATACAGACTAGACACTAAGAAAATAAAAAGAATCGTTTAATACATAAATCCTTTCAAGAATAAAATAAACACATAAAGAGCTCTTAATGCCGCATTTATATATAAAAAAGAATTTTTATCTTTAAGAACAATAAAAAAACAACTTTATATCAGAACACGATCAATAGCAACATTAAAAAAGGAAAAACGAACAAAATGATATTCACGTCCGTTGAGAATAATGTTTTTAATCAGCATAATCAGCTGCATAAAAGCAAGTATTTTCTTTCTTTTTTAAACTTCCCGCTATGTATAAATGAAAACCAACTGACTTCACGTATTTTTTTTCTCAACAAATCATTACTTCCTGTTATCTTACTCATTTGGTGTGGGGGGAGGAAATGAAGATTTTTGACGGGAAAGTAAGAAAAGTGTCGTTTTAACAATTTTCCTTGCTGTTTTGTCATTTTTTCTCGCCATAAGAACCAGCCTCGTGTCTTAACGAAAATATTTTTTAAAAAATTAGCCGAATCGGTAGAGCCGTTCTCTAGTTTTGCGCTTAGCAACGCATTTCGCGGTCCATTTTTATTAATATAGAAGATCGTCCATAATTAAGGTCTACTTTCTTTGTAGATCCGTGACTCCTTAACCGATATTCAAGCACACTTCACACTTTGCAATACATTTTAAAATGCGCTTTATTCTTGGCGTGCAAATAATTTTTCACCGTTTAGCGCAAAAAAGTTTTTTTACAAGCAACCATAGATCTAGTGCGTCTTCTACCTCATTCTCAGATCCGCCTCCAGACTGCTTTCCCCCCAAACTAGCAATGCTCCCCCCTAAAATGGTCCTCTGGTTAACCTGTCTCGTTTTGTTTGAGAGTTGTTATTAGGGAACGACGAATTTTATTCTCTGCATATTTGCAGGTTTTCGCTATTGAAATAATTGACTCAATTTTAAAAGAACAAGACCAAAATATAACCCAAGTAAGTAATGTATGGATATATTTTATTCATGTATTCTCAACTTAGTTTCCCCACCCCATTATATTGTTTAAATTAATCGGCTCTTCGACACCTGCGAAAAAATTAGTCAATTACTTATTTAAAAATCTCTATGACATATCAGATTCTGAATTATAAATATTCTAGTACTATTATATGTTGTTTTTTCTTCTCTTTGCTTAGAATTAATTTTATTAATTAATAATTTATTAATTTTGAAATAGGTGTCATTGCTGGATAATACTAAATTATATTTTAATATTTTGAATCATTCCATCCCTTAAAACGTTTTATGATTGTTCTTTTTAATTATAAATAAAGTAATTGAATTAGTTTTATTTTTTATTACTGTTGCTTTATTTTTATTCAAGGTGTGGCTGTATACTGCTTGTTATATATCAGCCACTAATTTACCTGATAAATTGAGGCCATGCAAAAGTAATGATTAAATATTATAATATGATGTTAATGTATTTTCCAATCCAGGTGTTCAGTGATGGATCCAAAGGAGAAGTTAGACCCCTTCCCTCCCCCCTCTTAACCGAGTTATACGCAACTGCTTAATTAAAAGAAGCTGACCAATGTGGTGAAATAAAAATACTAAATGGATTGGAATTTATTTTTATAATTCATCATTTTATTTACATAGTTAATTTTCTTAAAAAGTAAAAAAAAATTATTGATTATTAAACATTTCGTCATGGAAGATTCATACATACAGTCACAATTGTGAACATGAGGTGTAACACATTCTGTGCTGTTGAATCAAGACTAATTTATCAAAGAAGTTTTAATGTACTATTTCTCTCCCTCCCATCTCTCTGTCTCTCTTCCTTATATATATATATATGTAAAGAGATTTTTTATAGAAAGAGTATTTTGCGTTCAAGAACTGGGCTAAATTTAAAATTGAAGTTTGTCAATCATAGAAGCTGTAATATTTACTTTAATTTTGCATTTAAAATAAATTCATTGGTGTGTAATGACATAGTTTTGTCTAAAATTCGTTTTTCCAGCTGATTTGGTCCTTTTTATTGACCCAAATCCTCCAGAAAATGCAAGTCCCCAAACATATATTTTTCAACTTGACTTTCTGAAACGTTAATCTATTTATTCATATGCACTTACTTACATAATAGAATTCATCTAGGTTTGTAAAACCTAGATAAAAAAGAAGCTTAATTAATTATATACTTTGCCCAAAAATATAAGCATATAATTTTACTGGAGATTTTTAAGGGTGAAAAATAACCAATCATTTTACAATTGCAATTAGCATTAGTTTTGTAACTCTCATTACTATCTTTAAGTATATTCTTAGTTAATAAAAAATTTAAAAGTTTATCTATCAAAATATTCATACAGAGTTTAAAGTGAAGATTAGTATGTCCCCCTCCTTCCAAGTTTGTCGCCTATATGACAACCCAACAGAATGTTCTTCTAGCAAAATTAATGCTGTTTTTATTACTTTTAACAAGGGGTGAATTGAACATCAACTACGACTATTTTATGAAAATGTTAGATTAAAAATAGTAAGAAATATTGATTAAAGATTTTAATTTTATTCTTAATTATAATGAAAAGTTTTTTTTTGTTTTGTTTCTTTTAACATTTAGAAAGACATTACATTTTTTTTCTTACTTTTAAAAGTCTGATGCAATGGAATCCTTTGCAATTCTGGTAATTCTTTTCTAATAGTTGGTTTCCTTAATAATTTGTTATGTTGGTACAAATTAAATGTAGGATAAATGGAATGGAAGACGGTATTTCGAACCTGCCGAATAGTTGAAGGATGGGTTCCAATATATATTTTTTTATGAGTTGATGAAGTTAAGAAAGGTTGCTTATTTGAAATTTTGTATGGAAAATGGTTTGATCGCTTCATCCTCCATTCTTTCTCTTCTTTGATTATGTACTGCTGCTGTTATCAACACAGTCCTTATGTTCAATGTGCTGGCTAAGCTACTAGGCTCCCACTGCTATTGAAGCTCTAGGATGTCTTTTTAAGTTAAAAAATTCTGCCTGTTGCCTTCTGCATCCAACAAACCAGAAATATTCTATGAATAAATAATAACATTTTTGTTATTTGTTTATAACTTAATGCTATCAAAATATGGATTCTGATAAATAACTAGATGCAATTGACAAAACTAATCTCTTCCTATGAATATTAAATTATGATTTTGATATTTTTCATTTTTTCCTTCATTTTATTTTTTTTTTAATTATTGAATATCTCTTGGATTCACTTATGTACTAATATGATTATTGCAAACATTGTGTTCATGTTTCTATTCTAAACCTTTAATTTTTTTATTCTTTTTCATATTTGTTATCTTACTGATTTGATTTCTATTGATTTAATTAAAAAGATCAATTATTAATACTAATTTAACTGTTAAAATTTAATGAATTCTATTAAATGCAAAAGGTTATTAGATGCAAAACATTTAAAAATGAATCCTTGTGGACAAATATCAGTTTTTTTATTTTGAGAATTCTTTGTCATTTTAGAATAGCATTTTACTCATTACTTTTGAAAATATACTAATTATGAAGTAATTTTTAATATGTAATCAAGTTTTTCTTTCTTTTCTTTTTTGAATTGTATCTTACTAATTATTTTACCATATAATAAAATTATTTATCTCGATTATATCATTGTATTAAAAAATTAGCTACTTATTTTGCATCAGTAAAAATTGTTTTGTATCATTTAATCATTAACTTTGGGAGAGGGGAGGTTTTCTTCTGAATTTAAAAAAATTAAATAAAATTTTGAATATGAATCAAATAAGAAATTTTTTTTTAATACTGGAAACTTAGATTAGTATCTTAGTTTGATGCTAAAATGTTTGAAAAGTAAAAAGGACAAGCTGTTTATTCCTATAAATTAAGTTAACCATGAAGTTTGTTTTTAAAACTATGATGCCTTATACACTCATGAATTATAGGCATTTTATGAATTCTGAAAATTTTCTCTTAAGAAGTTTTTGAGTAACTGTTTAGTAATGCATCATTTTGTTTTAAAAGAAAATATATTCATGAAACCTAATATCTATGATATATTTTTACTGAATTTAATAAAAATAGTTTTATTGGCTTTTTATGCATTGATTGTTTAGTCATTTAGTTTATTTTTCATTAGTTGATAAATAATAATCATATAAATATTTTTATAACCATATATTATCGTTAACATATACACTGCTAAAAAATTAAAAGGCTGCATGGTTTTAATAAAATTAAACATATAATTTTGCTGGTGGCTAATGTTAATTGAAGCAGCTATTGTATTTAAACTGTTGCAGAAATCAAAAGTAAAAAACTATACACATTTCAACATTCATGACATCAGTTCTTAGAAAAAGAATATAAATGCTGAAATCTTGATTTCTTGGGAGCATTTTTTTTTCATTGTATACTTTATGAAATGCAGTGTACAAGATTTTTTTTGGGGGGGACAAATATTTTAAAGTGATATACTAGTTTTTTTTTTTTAATTATCAGATTATTAAAGACTTATATCAAAATAAAAAAGAGTGCTCAAAACTAGCAAAAAATTATTTTCAAGCTTTGAATTAATTTCAAGCAGCAGAAAGTATGAAGGATAAACCAGAGCTATATTGCCTATACTGTTTTATAAAAGCCGTTAAACAATATGTGATGTTAGAGATCATCAAAAGAGAATTAGTTCCTCATCTGCAAAGAATATTTCTCTTGGTAACAGATTTGAGAACATCAAATTTATCAATTCCAAAGTAAATGTAATTATAATTACCTTTGTGTTTATAAGTTAATAATACAATTTATTTCTTTTGATCTAAGTATATTGTGCAGTTTGAAGTTTTTCAAGATTAGTTGCAAATAGAAAAATCAAGTGCTTTTTACTGACAACTCCCAAATCAGTATAAAATGTCCCAATTTATGGATATGTTCTTGAATAGAAGAAAAGAGGCACTAGAAGTAACCCTGCCTTCATATAAGAAAAATCATAAAACAGATATTGGTCATATAAGTGGAACTGACCTCTGTAAACATATGTATATGCATAATATCCAGTGATGGCTAGATTTGTCAAAAATTGAAAATACATCCTCTTATTACTTATAAATTCCATTTTCAGATCAAATAATTTTTTTAACATGCATAAATGCATTTCTTTCTAATTCTTAGAGAATAAGTACATTCAAGAGAATGATACAGAAGATTAGAGTGAAAAATCCAATTTAATCTACATTTCGTATCCAAACTAAATATTCACAAATTTTTGCTGTAAAAAATTGGAAATGCACAATGTTAAACATTGGCTTTAAATAAGGAAATGTTGATATGTATTTTGTTTTATATCCATTTGCATTCACTATTACTTCCAGATCGTATGGCATAGAATCGATTAATTTTTAATTGTATCTAAAGATATTTCATCCTATTCTTGTTGAATATATTTCAGATTACAGTTAATTGTACTGTCTTTTTGAGCATGAATTATAAATTTTCAATGACATTGAAGTCTTAAGACTGAAGAGGAGTATTTAGTTGCTTTTTACAATGATAAACACTCTTAAGTTTTCACATTATGTAACTTTTGTTTTGATTTATTAATTTGTCTAAGGAAATTTTCTCCAAACTTAAATTTCTGGCTCTTATCTTTAAATTATTCTTTATTATATCTAGATACATCGTAAGGCTCATATTATTGTTGCAAAAGTATATTTCCTGTACAAAATTCTATAAATTCTAAAGATTTGTTGTAGTGAGTATATGGTGACATGAGTCAACAGGCATCAGTAACTAATAATGACATTTATGAATACAAAGACACAGGAGGGAAAATACAACAGTGAGGTACACAAACAACAACAAACAAAAAGCAGCACTTAGAACAAACAGTAGCCCACAAGTAGAAATCAATGATAAAGAACTACAACAGCCAGAAAGAGAAAGGAGAGAGAGTTTGCAAATTTTTTCATGTCTCTCCAAATGCCTACTATTCTGTATTGTCTCCTTGCTTTAACTGTACTTAACTGCTAATTCACTACTATACAATTGGCTTCAATTCAGTACTTGTCTCCAAGACTTGATGGACAGCTCAAGTCTCTATCACTTGAGCTTCACTCAAAACTTGTGCTTTGCTGGACTGATCTAACTAATTTCTCACTGAATAACTATATGACAACAAGATCTGACTTCAACTTGGTCTGCTGGCTTTTTATAACTTCTAGAGCAAGGCCCTGAAGATTCTCAAAGAATCTGCTTAATTCGTCTCCTGTTGGTCCTAATGTCAAAATTCGTTAAGATTCATCCATTTTGTTACTAAATGGTTGACAACCCCATTTGTCATTGATCTGACATCTAATAGAGCTGTGTATAAAACTATATTTGCTATGATGGAACTAATTGTACTAGGAAGCAACATTACAACAGATTCATAACAATATCACGAAAACATTCTTCCCAATTTGACTTGTAGCTAACCAACTGCATATTTACGACAGATCCATCTTCTTATTTTACTGTAGGGTATAAGAATTTAGGATCCAGATCAATGTTTGATTTTTTCCAACCCATGAGATGACTAACAATATATTAAATTTGCCTTCATTGCTGAAAGTCATATTTCTCAAAAACTTTTGTCTTTAATTGATGTTATTTAGCAAATTCTAAACACTTCCTGTGATTTTCCAAACTTGTGAAGTTTTTTACTTGTTTCTCTACCATTATGATTGTTGTTGTTGTTTTTTTGTAACCTTTCTTATCATTTCAGCACAAATATTCTTATCAATAATTACAGAAGGTTTAATAGTAGTTTTGGGATCAGTCTTGATTTCTTTCTGTATTTTTCCTTTCTTTTTTTGGCAGCAATGCCTGGAATATCTTTTCTTCCGCTTTGTCTTTTATTTTCAATCAATCCCTCTGTTTTGTACTTTTAAATTATTTTCTGGACAATTGTATGATTTTATTCTATAATTTAGCAATTTCTCTATAAAATTGAACATTTTTGATAACCTTAATACATACTTTCTTATATTGGTATTAGTTTGTCCCTGAGATTTTGTTATTCTCTATAATGCTTAATTGAAGCAGAATAAATAGGTCGTTTCAAGTAAGACCAAAGGTTTTTAACAATGATGGCATGAATTTATTTAAAAATTGTAACTTTAAGAGAAAAAAATTTTTAATGCTTGTTTTCTTAAGTACATTCTTAATTTTTTTTTAATGCAAAATCTGTATGGTACCAATTCTAAATTTCATTTAAAAAAACTTTTTAATCTAATCTTTTTACTTTTATATATTTAGTATCTATAATGTCAGTATTTTCAAGCAAAATCATAAAACTTTACATGTATTATTATCATATTTAAAATTTAACAAAGAAAGTATATTTGTTGTAAAAACAAATGTGTATTTTAATTTTTTCTTAATCACTGTATATAGAGAAGTTGCTTACGCTTCTTGTTATAACTTAAATTGTACCTTCACAAAATTATTTGTAACCAAGTAGATCACTTGATCCATCTTTGTTGTTGTTAACCTTTATTTCAAAATATTTGAGATTTCAACTAAAAATTAATGATGTGACTAATTTATTCATTTAATAATTTTCTCTCAAAGACTTAAATATACTATAATGATAAATTGATTTAATTTTTTAAACATATGCAAACAGTCACAGCAACAAATTAAATTATTTATCATATTGCAGATTTTATAAAAATGTCATTACTTATCAGAACAGCTATTGACTTTCAAAATGGTAAAGTTAATATTAACTTCTATACAAATTTATACCTAAATTTCACTACTCTACTTAAAATTGCACTTGTTTTTTATGAAGCCATTCTTAAACTTATTTAACAAAGTAATTATCTACTAAACAAATATTAACAGTCTTACAGCTTGAACAGTGTTTTTATTTGCAGTGTCGGATGGGTTTGGTGCACTAACTGAAAGTAGCTTGAAATAAGAAAATTGTGGAGATTTAGTTTTTTATTCTTCTAATTCATGTTTTTTTTAAAGTTTATATTTTAGTATTCTTAACAAATATTTTCTTTCAATATAATACTTGTTGCATTTTCTACACTAGTGTTATCTGCAATATTATAAGAAATCAGGTTCTTATAATAGGAAAAAGAAAATGAATTCTGTATAAGTTTGATCATGTTTTTTTAAAGGGTGGAGATAATTCTGCTACTGGAAGAATTTAGTGTTAGTCTGTTAAATTATGTTATTGAATTTTAAAATGGATAGTTTTAGTTTAAATTCCTGATAGCTTTCATGTCAGTGGTTCACATTCTGTTATTCTATATTAATCAGATATTTTCTATAGTTTTGTTATGATATCTGAAGTAAAGAAATTATCTACATTTATGTTCAAATCTAATCTTTTACATTTCAAGAAAGTATAAAACTAATGATATGAAGTGGCAAAATTCAAGTTATATATATATGTATATATTACTAGTGATAATTGTTAATTGGTAAGCTAATTATATAATTAGTAAATTAAATATAACTTATTTTAGACAATCATTAACAGTGTTTATAAGAAGTTGTTTTTCATTTTGTGTTAAACAATTGCTGTAATATACAACATTGAACATGTCAATATAAAAAAATAATAAAGTGAAGAGAACTTTCATTTTTAGATGAGATTTAATTGATCAGAATATAATTTCTGCCTTTGATGGTTGAAATTAAAATCTCACTCCTTGAAATTCAATGAAGATAGTTAAATGGAGCAAAACTGCTACTAAATGATTTCAAGAAATGCAGAAGGGATCTACGTGATTTGAGAGATTATTGGTTGAAGGTTACTTTTTTATTATTGCAAAAAAATGAATTAGAAATAATGACAAAGAAAAGTTTTAACGTTAATATTTTAAAAGACTCTATTTAAAGTACTACTTCATTGTAACATAATTTTTTAATACAAAGTACAGCAATTTAGTTTTCCCTCTTATAATGACTTGCGACCCTTTGATACTTTTGAGTACTATAAAATGCTATAATTTTTTCATATTATGTTCAGTCTTTTTCAAAACTCAACATTGTCATGCCAGACCTCTTTACTAGGGTGCGTAGCATCATGAAAAGCTCTTAAATTTGAAAACCTTAAACTTTCAGTGTTTGTGGTATCTTTTGCGTTGTTTTTTTTTAAAGTCCTCATCCATTTGAACACTTTTGTTTCACTAACCTTGCCATATTTGTCTTTATCAAGGAAAAAAGAACTATTGAATATGGTAATTAAATAATTATAAATAAATAATTTTTAAAATTTAGGTCCTATCATTTTACAATTTTTATTATTATTATTATAACTCCTATAGAAAATTTTCCTCCAATGAAATCTCTCTTTATTTATAAAATCTTGTCCTGAGTAATGCCCAGTATAAAGACATTAAATTTAGGAGTATGAAATTTGGGAAGTTATTTTTGGAGCATTAGAGGTATACTAAGAACGAATTTCTCAAATTTTTAATTCTAAGGTAAATTAAAATATAGAATTTTAATGTGTTTTCTTCATAACAGCAAAGCATATTATTGCATAAACTTTTAAAAATTAAAAAAGAATAAGTTTTGAATAATAAAAATTGTGTGTGGTGTAATGTAATTTTTAAAAAAATTTCTGAGAAATTAGCTTTGTCATAGAATATAACAAGATTGTGATTATAAAAAAATTCAAAATGGTATTGCTTCCTCAAATCGCTGAATTGCATTATTCCGCAGCTGTTAAAATTGTAGTAAAAGGAAGTAAAAAAAAAATACTTTCTTTGCTTTTATATAAATTTTTAAAACATTTAAATCATTTTCTTTGAATAAAATTCTTAATTTGATAAGTTTTGTTAAATTTTGATCATTGCAATGTTTTGTATTGTGCTGGTTTCAATAAAGATTTTTTTAAAAAATGCTTCATTATTATTATTATTTTGCATTTTTGTTTTCTTGTATACAAAATTCAGAGAAATTATTTCAATCGTCAAAATATTTGAACTCAAGATTTTAATGAATCTCCTTATTTCATACCTCCTAAAATTCAAAAGCACTTTTTTAAAAAATGTCTGTCTATGACAAAGATGGCACAAAAACACTTGGTGCTAGGTGGATGAAATTTGTTATATGATCTTCAAACCAAACTTGTAGATTTCTATCAAATTTCCAGCTAACATCCATTTAGAGGAATTCTATTTGTTTGTCTGACTATTCGAATATAAGTTAGCATGATAATTTCAAAATGAAAAGAGCTAGTTAGTTTATATTTGGCACATAGATTTATTATCTCTTATATAAACACTTCCATTTTTTGAGCCAAATCCAACAAGGGGCTCATCGCATTGTCTGTTTGTACTTTCAGAAATATGTAAACGTGACAATTAAAAAATTTAGTTTCTTAAATATATCAAATTTGGTGTGTAATTTTGTTACTACAAGTTCTGTTTTGTGTGAATCTTTTGTTTAAATCAATTGAAAAGAATGTCTAAACCGAAATTTCCTTTTCTGATACTTTCAACGGCATGCCAGATATTAATCCCAAAGTACTTGCCAATGCTCACATGATAGAATGAGTAAAAATATTTAATTCAGGCTTAGTGTTAATATTCCATAACTATTGTACCCCAGTGCCTCATAAGGCATTTCCTGGAAATATTCGAGAAAGACTTTCTGCCTAGTTTATTTCCATTTTGTTTAATTACAGAGCTGTTTACTTTATGAATTTAAGTTTTTTATGAGAACTAAGACTTGTTAAAGCATTTTTATTTCTCCGTAAAATATATATAACATTTCTTCAATAAGTGTTGATAAGACAATTTCCTTTTGGTCTAATCATTTGTGAACGCTGCTATTATTTTTTTAAAAAAATGAATTTTAAAACTTATTTTGAATGTAGTATTGTTCTCAATCATCAATATTGCGACATTTTTGCCTGTTGTATGATGATAGTCATAAAAATGCTTTAGTTCTTACTTTTATGAGATTTCAAATAAAATTACTTTAATAGAATAGTCATTGCTGGGAGAAATTTACTTTTTCCATCCCAGCCAAGTTGGTTCCACACCAAGTGCAAAATGTGTGGTCATTCTGAGCTGCTACATCACTATCATTTTAAGAAATATTGAATAAGCTTGCAGATTTTGATTGTTAATCTTATTAAAATTGACTTAATTTTGTTTGTATTAGTAGTTTTTTTTTTCCGATTTTTATTATCATATCTACGCTTTTATCAAATCCAAAAAGGCATGATTTTACAATAGAAAACATTCTGAAATACAAAAATAAATAATAAATCTAAAAAATAAGAATTAAAATTAGTTTTTAAAATTAAAAAAATAATTTTTTAATAAAAACAGTACATTATTATAAAATTGAAAAAAAAAATATTCTTTCAAAAAATGGAGTATACATATGAATACTTATACAAAAGTGATTAATTTGGGGGGCTAAGGGGCTTAAAAGTACTTAATTTTTACAGCAGTTTATTACTACACATGCTGTTAATCCTTAACTGGAGATGGGAGTCAAATTAACTCTGTATTGTTCATTAGCTCTGATTATCACATGGTATTTAAGTATGTACACAGGCATATAACTGAGTTATCCTTATTTGAGGATAACTCAAGGATAACTGAGTTATCCTTGAGTTAGTTCACAGGCATATATTAGAGTTAAAAATTTTGTTGTTTTGTTTCAATTGTTATCATTGACTTCATGTCTGTGAAGCTGCTATTGATTTGAATAATGAAAAAAGAATATAGAAATATTCTTATAATATTATATTCTCCATTTTTGTGTGTTAAATTCCAACAATTAACATTTTTTGTGAATTTGTAATATCTAAATGAAGTTGATTTCATTAAAAGTTTATTTAGGTTTTTCTTATAACATCTTTCAATATTTAATATTATAGAATTTAACAATTTTGATACTAATATATATTTTTATTTATTTATTTTATTTATTTATTTTGTAACTACATGATTTCTAGAATATATTGCTACCAAAATAAGTTACAATGCTGTTTACTAAAGACCAAAAATAAATAAAAAAAAATAACAGTAGAATATTTTTGTCTCCATATCACTGGTTACTTGAGGAAATTCATGTCTCCAGTTACTGGTTAAGTGATTGCTGCTTTTTGTGTATTATATGCTACATTATAATAAAATCTAGGATGTAGAAGATGGATTCTATTAATGCAGGGAATAAAATTATCATTAGTTGTCTTGTTAATGTATCCACAGTAGTTAATTTGCTGATATTTTGAATTAGATTATTTCTTTTATTCTAGATAAATTGAACATCAGTTCAAAAGCAATCCTTCAAGAATAGTGTTTTTTATTTACTCACCAGGAAAAATAAACAGTACTCTAGTACTATGCAATATTTACTGGAGTGATTCTGGTTTGTTATTAATTTTCAGTTTTCTTGAAAATTTAAAATAAAATATTCTAGATTTTAAATTTTTGAAAAGTATAGATTAATTTTTATTCTAAAAATATCAATAGTTCTTTAAATTTCATTTCTTTTTTATTTAGTTTTTTTAAATTAATATTATCTCTAGAAAAATAGCAAGACAAAACTTACAGGAGATAATAACAGTAAAGAATTTTAAAAATCGTTGTTGGTAAAAAGGATTGTTAACGTTGATTTAATTAGGTGTAGAGATTTAAGAATGTAAAAATGTCAATTTATGTGTTGATAATGTATAAGAGAAAAAATGCTTTGAATTATGTATTCTGTATTGGCCATTCTAATTACTTTCCTAATACCTGTGATTTATAAGAAACTTAATTTGAAAAATCCTTATTGTTTTCTATACTTACTGTGGTTTTAAAAATCTGTTAAAGTCCTTGAAAAGCTTCTATAATTATTTGCTGGAAGCACATTTATTTATTTTCCCTTCGTTAATACTCTAATTTGGAAATAACTCTTATTTAGTATATATATCTGGGAAAACAAATGTATGTTCTGGACATATTTTTTACATGCATTTTCATTAGTATAGTATAAAAGGAGGGAAAATTAAGCTTTAAATGTGAAATTTCTATTTTTAATTTTTGTAATTTATGAATATAAAATAAATTCATTTTTTCTCCCTAGGATGTGTTCACAAAAGATTGAAGATGCCATTTTGGCTGCCACAAAAATGGTTGAAGATCAGATAGATGCTGAAATTGATAAGTTGGATCGGATGGAAGATGAGGAACTCCAAGTCTTAGAGCGGAAAAGAGCTGCAGCTTTAAAAAAACATTTAAAAGAGAAAGAACAATTACTCCAGCAAGGCCATGGTGCTTACTCCGAACTAGCAAATGAAAAGGAGTTTTTTGAAGCTACGAAGAAAAGTAATAATGTTGTTTGTCACTTTTATCGCAGCAGTACAATGCGTTGTGCAATTGTTGATAAACATTTGCAGGCTTTGGCCCCTAAACATGTCGAAACTAGGTTTTGCAAAATAAATGCTGAAAGGTCTTTCTTTTTAGTTCAGCGTTTAAATGTTCGTGTACTGCCAACAATAGTACTTATTAAAGATGGAAAAACTGTTGATTACATAATTGGATTTGATGATCTTGGAGGTGTTGATGATTTCTCAACTGAAATGATGGAATGGCGTATTGCTAAGGCACATGTTGTAAATTATTCTGGTGACTTGTCTGCTCCTCCAGGTAAAAATAAAAAACCAACAAATCCATTACTGAGATACAAGCCCAAAACCATTCGTGGTGGCAACGATGATAGCGATAGTGACTAAATTGAATCAGTTTCATTTCAGCAACATTCCTTCATATATTTTTATAACATGCTTTTAATAACATTTTTGTTAAACCTATCGAGAAATTGTACTGCAGTAACCGCAAATGTGCATTTTTTCTTTTGTAACTCTGCAATATCTCTCAAATTGTCAAATGATGTCAATTCATTTTCGGCTTTCTGCATTTTTTTTTTTTTTTTTTTTTTTTTTTTTTTTT
>JAOUZG010013423.1:353240-364597 GCA_026289955.1 Argiope argentata | reverse complement strand
GTACCGCGACCTTCACATGCCACACTAAGTCTAGAACTTATGATTCTATGATCTCCAATTCAATAACTACCAGATATATTTTGATTAGAAATTAAAAGAGGGTATGAATTTTTCTCGAAAAAGAAAAAAAAGAGCGTGCCATGATCACCTGGTAGTAAGGTTTCGGCTATGGAACCAGAGGGTTTCAGGTTCGAGGCCCGATTCCACCAAAGAGCAGTCGTGTAACAGGTCCGGTGCACACGAAATCTATTGGGGCCAAGCGTCTCTCTGATGTGGTGTGGAAGAAGGGAGAGGGTAGCGCCAGCTCATGTGTCGTCCTCGTCGTCTGACCAAGGATTAAAATTACGAAGTCCGTACAAAATACTCTATTGTTGCTTTAAAACGGTACGCCAAAATAACTATATTAACTCAAATAAAAAATTATAATTGAAGATAAATATATATATAAAAGGAATTGTGAATTATTCTCAGAAAATAGTTGGTTAAATCATGTTAAAGTGATTATTTATTCATTTAATTTGAGTTATTTTATATTACTTCGAATGTTTATATACGAGTAGAGGATATTGTAAAATTTCAGCCGGAGTAACAATTCTTAATAGATATAAAATTATTAATAAATATCTTACATGCATCATTTTATCAATGAGTGTGTTTATCAATTGAAAAAATGAATCAGCGAGATAAGATATTAAAAATGAAAGATAATCCCCTTGATTACTGAATAAAAGTTAACACTCGAGATTAGAGAAATTTCATTCAATTAAAAACATTTCACAATTTTTCAGCTAAATGAAATATATTTTTTAAGCTTTAATTTTAAAAAATGTAGGTTTCTTATCCTAATTTTCATTAGGTTTATAAAATATTCAACAGAAAAATCCTCAACAGAGTTATCGGAAACTTACTTTCAGTTAGTAAAAGTAAGTTTCCGAAAGTAAGTTTACTTTCCGAAAGTAAATTATCGGAAACTTACTTTCGGAAAGTAAAATTTTCGGTAAACATTCTTTATAAGGAAGGAAGGAACGAAGGTGTGTTCCCCGGCGTATGCTCTAAAATCGTTGTTCTTAGCTTTTGCCGGGTTAACAATCATCAAAATTCACGAATACCACAAAATACGCTTTAAAACCTTGTTGATCGAAAATTGTTTAAATAAGCTCATATTTAGTTCAAAATTTATTTCCCCACAATATTTCTATATATTTTCTCGCCAAAAATTTCGCCAAATGATGTTTTAGTTAATGTTGATTGGTTAAACGAGCTTTGACGTAAGAAGGTGATCTTGTCAACCTAGATTTCGAAAGTACCGCGAATTCATTTGTAAAAAGATTATACACTGTGTGTTGATTGTCCTTATATACAAAGCGATTTTATAGCTTTAAGCTTTTTTTTAAAGACTTATAACTTTATATTTATACATTTATAACGTCTTAATATTATAAAAGATTTTATCTTTTACAATCGAAGATTTAAGATAAACTACGACAGTGCGATATAATGTAAGTAATATTTTTGAAGCTTTCTTTCCTAGATAAAAACTTCAATTTAATACTGGATATGCATAAAATTATTTTTATCTAAAATAATATGATGTCATATATTCCTAAATAACTTCCTAATAACTATAACTAATAACCGAAAATTGATTATATTGGTTATTTTTAAATTTAAGCAAGTAAATTATGGAGATGAGATTTTTTTTCCCAATATGTAACAAAAACATTAGATTATGAAAAAAAGCAAGATATTAAAAAATTCCTAATTTTATGTTCTATTTCTTTTTAAAAGTTTTCCATGAAACTGGTTTAAATTTAACGCATATTAGATGTCTTTACTTTTGAGCTTTGCATCCATTTTAACGAAACGTAGTTTTTATAAATTTCTCTAATTGCTATTTTATGTATATTTATTTGGTCGTGTAATGTATTAAATATTTAATAGATATTCAAAATAAATTTTACCACTTTCTGGTTTATTACTCAGAAATTTTTTATAACTTTTATATCATTTTTTCTATTGTCGTAAAAGTTTTCACTCAAATTCATTGGAAACTTTTCGATGCTTTTAGTAAAATAGAATGTAATTTTATTAAAAATAAAATTTAATTTTACATCTTTACATCCGTATTAAAATGATATGAAAGCACTTTTCCAAGCAATTTAATAGATATTTGTGTTCGACGGAATATTTTTATCTTTATGATCACTGAAATTCTTCATATTTCGTTATAGCAATAATTTTTATAATGTTTTTATCCATGGTTGAAGCTCTAAGTATTGAAAAAAAATCATAAACTTAAAGGACCTTAAACCAAATACTTTATTAAAGTTCTGTTAAAATATGCTTATATAATATAGGGGAAAGTTCTAGCCAAAAAGTTTGATTCGTATAGATATTTCAAAATGTGTTTAAAGTCATTAAACTATTTTCAGAAAATACTAAAAATATTCTTAGAATGATTGTATAGTAATATAAACTATGAATAAAAATTTCTTATACTCCGAGATTTGAATAAAGGTATTGATAGAAAATTTCTTTTTCTGAAAAATGAATAATAGGATTAAAAATGAAATTCCATTTTTAATCTTTCACTTTTTTTAACGCTGAGTTTAATCTTGCTTAGAAAAACATTTGAATGTCATCGAAGGAATTGTTTAAGTTCTGATCCATTTTGATACCTTGTATCAAAGTAATTACTTGTTTACCAAGTATAAGAAAATGTGATTATCAATCAATCATAAAAGTCTGCGTTTATTCTTCTGTTTGACAAACAGCTTCAAAGTACTACATACTTTTCAGCAAACATTTCTTTATAATCGTCTTAAAACTTGATATATTTTCTCAAGTATATGTAGAGAATTACAGTTTTTGTATATTTACAGATCCATGCTTCATATTCATCTTATTTAACATTACTTATTGTTGTAATTAATTTTGTTTGGTTTATGTGAATTCAGTATTAACCTCATTAATTTCAATGATTTATATAATAAAATTTTCTGAAATAATTGCATCTAATTATTGACAAAGAAACAAATGCATTGAATTAAAAAAAATACCGATTCGATCAAAAGTTTATCGTCCGAATTTTGCAAAATCGGGTCTTGTTGGAATTGGTGTGTAAAAAAAGAATTGTTTTGAAAAGTAATTCCTAATTATTTTACGGTTAAAAATATTCTACATTTCCGGATTGTGCGATTTAATCAGTTATTTCATAAAGAATCTTCTGATAATGGATGCTACAATTTTATTCAACGAACCAATTCCGAAAATTGGAAATCTCTCTGAAAAGAATATGTATTATTCTACTTAAGTCATACATAAATTTTCAAAATATAAATTTGAAACTATTATTTGTGGGTAAAAAAAAAATTGGATCGTTTTGTTAAGCTAAAATATCACTTTTTTTCATCATATTTATATTTTAATCCTTTAACTGTTTTATTCTAATTAGATGGCGTATTGTCTTTTAAAAATGAGACGTACTACTAATGATTTACGAATCCTTAATAAACGTGATTGTGAGCAAATTTTGTAATGCTTTTTAGTATGGTTTAATTTTAGTTGATTAATATCAAAAACAATAATTCAATGCCCATTTTATGCAAGGTCGTTAAGGTTAACCTCTTGACATTCAAGCTTATTTATCATCCTAATTGGATGCATGTTCCATTTCGGACAATTATTGCTGTTTTGATTCTTAGAAATGCTTCAGTATCTCAAATGCCGCTTATAAGTGACTTTTTCATTTTTAAATATTTGTTAATTCTTTTCGCTTGATTGCAGACATAAAACTAAAAATTCCGTAATTTGGGTAACACGTCATTCTATGCGAAAGGGTTAATCCTTTGCGGTCCGATGTCGAGTGGGATTCGACATTCAAGACTATGCATCATTTTGACGCTTTACATATTTATTAAAAACGCCTAAATAATGGTTTAGAGATGTAGATTAATTTTTCAAAGAAATTCGACTTAAAAGAATTATATATTTTTTTCACGGCAATAAACAAATCTTTGTATTAGATGAATAATTTTGCATCTAATTAAGAGTTAAGAGGTAGAAACTACTTTTTAATCCTGGTTATTAATTCGAATACTCCGGGGGGGGGTCTATTGTGTATGCAATATTTTCCAAAACTGATTAGAAACCAAAAGTTGTGATTCTGATAAAAGATTGGCGATCATTGTTGAATTAAGACAAATATTTGCTTATGAAACCAGAATTTTTCGGATAAAAAAACGGGCATTAACATGACATTTTTTCATATTATGAGAAACTGTTTTCAAACACGTTTTAGGATGTCAATTCAAAAACTGTCAAATTTTCGAAAATAAAAATCCTTAATGAATTTTTGGATTTGTTTCAGAGATGGCTAAGCAAGCAGCACTGTTCTTTCCATCACCATTCAATTCTTGTCATTTTTTTTCCATACAAGAGATTACGTATCCACAATTCTCATTGATGCTTTAGCTTGCTTCCATAGTGAAACCGATTAACCTATCCCAACAGTGACATCTTGACTTTCTTTCTTAAGATAAATTAATGTTTTACAAAACTTCCTATCAAATTCATTTTAGTTTGTATACCAAGCTTGATTTACTATTGACGTTTGACAAGTGGTTCATATCAATTTGCTCCGAACTATCTAATTGCGTATTCTTTTTTCTACCGTTTAACTCCGGTAGAAGGGTCATGTAATTAGATAAGGGTCAGAATATTAGGCATGTTAATGTCCTCGGTTTTTTTTTAACTTCTTGATATTGACCTTCAAAAAATGACTTTAGTAAATCTGCATGAAACCATCTATTACCATATGCAGTAAAGTAGATTTTTTATTATATCTGAGGACCAAAATTGCAAAATATAAAATTCACGTGACTCTGGTCATTTACAATTTACTACTCGTGAAACATTGAATTGAATCTCCAAGTGCAATAAATATGCTTCAAGGATTTGTGATTTGACTTGTGATAGATCGTACCGTGGGCACCCATGGTGGTCGAAATCGGAGCAGTAGCCCAGTCCGTATGGCGCAATTGTTCATTACGTATGTCATCATCCATCCACTTGCTGGCATTTGTTGACATTTCATGGTTAAGGCCCAGAGAGCAATAATGGAATTTTACTTTTCCTCGACTGAAACTACGGCGCATCTATAACAGATCTCCCAATCTGTTAGAGTAAGGCTTGTCATTGACGGTAATGCAACGGAAACGTCATGATGTTTCGGAGTTCCGTGGCGTGACAAAGTGGTCACGAGCACCTCCATATTATAATTTGCAAATTTAGGGAAAGATTAAATTTAATTGAAACTAGTTTAGACGAGCGCATGATACTCTGTCATGTAATTTGGTAGAAATGTTAGAGTAACATTTTTATGGTATAATTAATATAAAATATTTTGATTACTTATGGGGGATATGGAACTTTAATGGAATAACGTTGCGAGTGCCTTTTACTATTTGTACTGATTTAATTATTTTGATTAGTTATTTCCGAAAAATTCCAGAAATTTCCCGCATGTAGCTCATCTTAGCTATCTAAGACGAAAACATGAATTATTTTGAGATTTTAACCCTTCGCATTCCGATGGTGTCTCTGAAGCACCATTCAAGATGGTGCATCGTTTAGACGTTTTATTTACTCATTTTTCAAATTTAATCGTTAAAAGTTCCTACATAATGTTTAAGATATGTAGATTAATTCGTCAAAGAAATGTGACTTAAAAGTATTATGCATATCTATTTTTCATAGCAATAAACAAATCTTTGTATTAGGTGAATAATTTTGCATCTAATTATTTTTCGGAGTGTGAAGGGTTAATCCACTAGATTAGTTAGTGAATTCCCAGTCTTTTTAAGGACGGGAATTTTATGTAGAAATTGTCGATTACAGCCCTATATCTTTTCCTATAGCTGGGAACAATCGGATCATATGCTTGCATTTGAAGTAACTCATTACAAATCTGGGGTAATTTTTCGGAGAACTTAATTGATGTCGTTTTTATAAATTCCGAAACAGGTTCAATTTGGATATCATTGTGAAATATTTTCCTTTTGATGTACCAGGGGGCATTGAAAATTTTTCAAAATAAACAGCTGAGGAAAATTGTTAATTTCATAATGTTTGGGTCAGAAATCTTCCTTTCGTCTTCCAGATTTGGGAGCCCAGTTCAATTAACACTGGTTTTAAAATAGCTTTGTAGAGCAAAAACTTGAGCCTAATCGAGAGCTCACTTCATGGAGCAATTAAGCTGCTGAGTTTAACACTCATAATCGTAGCTTTGGTGATGGTAGCTTTAATATACCTATCAAAGCTTACTTCAGCGTCTAAAATTAACCCTAAGTATTTGACTCATTTACAAAGAGAACGGGCTGGTCGAAAATTTGGATAGAGGATAGATCTCGAGTATTACCAATTTTTAGCAAAGAGGCACTTGTATTTGTTTTTTCTTGACTTTTATTGAGAATGATGGTCAGCACTGACCTGGGTGCAAAGTTCGACTTCTTGATTGGATGATAGCAAGTTCAAAACCTGATTCCACTGCAGACCCATACTGCAAGCAGACCTGATACATTTATTACCCTTCACGAGCCATGAATATTTAGAAATGCAATGCAAAAGTTTACCAAGGAGAGGATTGTTTCCTCAGGTGTCACACTCATCAACGACGATTTTAAAATTATCATCAGCTCGATTTTAAAAATATGTAGATAATCTAAATGTTTACCTTATAGCTTTAAAAGGGGGAAATAATTTAATAAAATTACATGTGAATATTTCAGCATCTAATTCCTTTTTGTTGAACAAACTTAAAACCAGCACGACTGAGATGGTCTCAAACTATTTTTAAATTTGACACGTGTATGCTTAACCCCTTCATTTTTTGGCAATATTTGGAAAATATAGATGATTTAATGAGATTCGGAAATAATTTTTATAGCTAAGTTGGCTTACAGTCAAACATTTATAATTATTTGAATCAGTAACATTTAAAAAATGTGTACAGAAAAACTTAACACCACCGTAAATACATGCATTTCAAAAAAATTTCAATTTTTACTTTTTTTAAACCGTCGCGATTTGTTGAAGTAGGAATGTTTTAAGTGTAGTTCTGAAAGAATAAGTAATAAATAATGTTCGTTTCCTATATTCAGATTTTTTTTAATCTTAAAACCAAATGAGTTTCTGGGAGCGGTCGAATAATACCAAATTTTGCGCGGGAGGAAGAATGGCGGAAGACCAAATATTTACAAGTTTGCTATTTTCCTTTAGGCTTAAAAAATGAAACAAATACATTAATTGTAACGATGTACTTGTTATAAAGAAAAGCATCGTAACCCCCCCCCCCTCCCCCTCGTAGACCAGAACATCGTAGCTTGATAATGATTTTAACCAGATTCGTATGTCTTGAACTGCTATGGTTACATCAGCTATTGGATTGGATTCGATTCTATTCGATTACTCCATCGAATGCAATTACGATTTTCGCATTACTCCATTTATAGAATGCCAGCATAAAAACGCCATGTTAAAGTGTTTAAGTAAAAATTTAGTTTGAAGTTAATTTCCAAAGAATGTTTAAAAAATGTAATGTCAACATTGACAAAAGCCGGAAAGTTGAAAGAATGGGCGAAACAATAACAATGACTTGGATTTCACTACAACTAAAACACATTGGTATAAGTAGAACAAAATTTTTTTGAGAATTTATTAAAATACGTAAATTGTATTTTAATAAATTGATATCAGGGAAAAGCTAATTTTTTAATGCGATGTAAAAATAATTTTTGTGGGATAATAAGCTCCAAAGTAATCGAGGGAGCCATTAAAATATCGATTGCTTTTTAAATAATTAATAATCTGAAATTTCGAATTACTGAGAATTACTTTCTAAATTTGGTTAGATCTAATATCCTGCTCAATAGAAAAGTGCAATCTCAGTACCATATATCTGTATACTTTATACATTACTAGCTCTTACCCGCGACTTCGTACGCATGGAAATTTTGATGTGTTTGTGTGAACTGACAGTCTTATCACAATGTAAAATGTTATCAAAACCGTATGCATGCATAAATTTTCAACGTCAATTGGAGCTAACGCAAGGACGTGAATTTTAAGCACCAGTTGGGGTAACGCAATGCGGATTAGAAAATTTCAATTCGTCTATTTTATTTTTATTCAAAAGCACTTCTGAAGGAATCAAAAGATCTATTAATAATGTTTAATTTTAAAAGTATCATACACTACGAAAATAAACAATCATTTTAAATAATTGGTCGAAAACATGTTACGTCTAACTTCATTAGCGTGGGGAAAAAAACTACTTAAAAGCTTTGAACTTGAAACTATAAAAGTATTTTTAAAAATTTAATCGAAAATGATGAAAATAGGCAAAAGGAATATGTACAGCAAGGGAAAAAAAATCAAGAGAAATAAATGAACAGGAAATATCGAATTATATTAACTCAAGAACAGCGTAAAAAAAATTTATAAACCTTCCTGTAGAATAGTAAGATAATATTAAAATGAAAAACAGAAAAAAAAAAAACGATTAGATTTTTTTTAATTTTCTGTTCTGATGAAAAAGGCTTTCTGTCGGGAAATCCTACAATAAATCACAAAGAATTCCATTAGATAAGATAATATTAAAAGAATACCGGAAATAGTAAAATAAAAGCAAACGATTCGAAAAGCTCAGGTAGATGTTTTCAGATTCTTTTTTTTATTTTTTGGTGGAAAATTTAGTTTTTAATTAATAAAAAATTAACCACTCAGTTAACCGGAATAAAAATTAGCCTATGTTCTTCTGTAGACTATAATCTTATCTCTGTGCTAAATTCCATCCAATTTCCTTCAGCCGTTCTGGCGTGATTGAACCCCATCATCCATCCATCCAAACTTTCACATTTATTATAGCAGTATAGATACAATTTACTGAAAATATATCAGTGCAAAAGTATTATTAATATTATGTGCTGGACTTTATTTACTTACTTATACTCCGAACAATAAAACACACACCCCTATCTTTGAATATTATCTTTCTGGTATAAGAAACTGAAAAAGAATTTATCTTAAGGAAAATCGATCTTGAAGTTTTGATGAATCAACACTTTCTGCTCATTCTAGAATTCTAACTTCCTCCGCGCCTTCGCGCATGCGTCAGGATGCTTTTATTTAGTCAAAATAGGGGTGAGAGGAGAGATGAAAAGAAATGTTAACATTTAATGATGGGTGAAACTCGGATTATTCACGGACTTAAGAGACGTAAAAATAAAGTATAACTCGTATATTGTAGGAAAAAGAAACTGATTCGCAATAAAATACATAAGAAATTCTTTTATTTACTGTAAGAGGTCTCAACATTAAATTTTGGTTCTTAAAATTTGGTAATTTACTTTTTTACATATTTTTTTAATGTTATCACACTTTTAATTATTATTGAATTTTTAATAGCATTTAGAGATTAACAACAAGAAATCTGTTGCATTTAACCACTTAACTGTGTTTTGCCCGTATGCCGTACCTCCATCGATTTACCGAATTTTGATAGTTGTAAATAAAAAAATAAACCATTCATAACAATTATAATTCAATAGTAAAATGACTTCGAATACGTAGATAAGCCAAGTATTCCATGAATTTCCATTTGAATCAAAATAAGAAAATATTCCCAAAATAGAAGGTGTCATCTTATTAGATAGTATAGAAAATAAGTGTAAATTGGTTAATAGTATTATACAAATTATTTTTCGTGCCACTACTGAAAGCTTTTTTGCCCCTTGAATTATCCATATAAGAAATCAATGCCTAATTTTGAATTGAAATAAAATAGTATAGTCAAAAACGACACTCTTAAACACGTGAAAAGAAAAATTGAATCCAAAAGTATCAAGTGAGGCGAAAAATGAAGGTCAAAGAAGCATGAAGAATTCCGGAAATACTGTCATCCTTCCGAGGTAAAAACGTCGAAAATAATAGTTTCGGGATACAGAAAAAAAAAACAATATTGAGTTTTATTAATGTAGACTCGGTGCGCAGTTTTCGCATCAAAATTGTAGTTTTCTATCAACGTTTGAACGAAATCCGCCATCAAGGTTTATTCATCGTAATTTTGGGGATCAAAAGTGATCTATACGGGTGGAATTTGAACTATGATTTTTATCACAAAATTACGTATTATGCGAAATTTTGGAAAAATTCCATAAAAGGATTGACTAAATATTCGTGGGTAGAACAAGTTAAAGGAAATTTAGTACGTGATCTTGGCATCAAAACTGTAAATGCTTCGAACTTTGCTCCTCTGCGACCAGAGGGCAAAGCGATATTTTATTCTTTTAATATCACACTAGAACCCTTACTGGACCATCACCTTCGATAGGTAAGTAAAAATATATTTCTCACATATTTTTACTTGCTTTGACTTTCTTTCGTCACAGAATATCCCCGAACTGTGTGGTGCAGAAGTATTTAGAGGGATGCCAGCTCAGGTGCCGTTATTGTCATCTGACCAAGATTCAAAATTACGAGATTTCTCTAAAATAGCCCTAGTGTAGCTTTAAAACGAGATGTTGATATAACCGCACTGAAGTGAAACCCAAAAATAAAATTTTAATACTGAAAACAAAGCTGAAATCTGTCTTTGGGGAAGGCTATTGAATTATACTTATAATTGCCGGGTTTCAGTAGGTGGTTCTATCCCTGTTGATAAGCACTGGCCATGTAGATAAAACATATACTCCAACTAAATGTCAAATATTCGTATCTTTTTTTAATTGAAGATGTATCAAATTCAGTTTAATAATTTTGATTTTTAATAATGCGATATAATTTGAATGAGAAGTACCAACTGCTTAATTTTTTATTTTTATGTTAAATCTATTTATCAATGTACATTACATCATCCCCCCCCCCGAGTATCTCTTAAGATAATTTCCCATCGGAAATTATCCTTTAAGATAATTTCCCATTTACGCATACATTTTTAAAAACGTAGCCTTGGGTGACCTTCAAATCTAATCGTCAAATTACTGTCAAGGATCACACGAAATATTCAATAAAAATGCTAAATCTATGCCAAACCTCAGTATTTCGGGACTATTCACTGAACGCTTTACTCACAATCCACAATTTTAAGCGGGCTGCGGTGATCTGGCTATAAGGTCGGGACTCGTGAGCCGTAGGGTTTCAGGTTCGAGACCTGATTCCACCGAAGAACCGTCGTTTTAAGGGGTCTGTTGCACGTTAAATCTGTCAGGGCCAAACGTGATATTTTTAAAACTTATCTGATCCATGAAGGGCGGCGGTGGTGAGGTCTCGGCTCGTGAACCGTAGGGTTTCAGGTTCGA
>JAOUZG010013423.1:297092-353230 GCA_026289955.1 Argiope argentata | reverse complement strand
GATTCCACCGAAGAACCGTCGTGTAAGGGGTCTGTTGCACGTTAAATTTGTCAGGTCAAACGTCCTCCTGCTTGTGTGGTGTGGAGAGGGGTGTGTCGTCCTCGTCATCTGACCATGGTCGAAAATTACGAGGACCGTTCTAGAATAGCCATAGATTTACTTTATAACAGGACGCTAATATAATTAAACTGAACTACAATTTTATGCAGGGGGTGGAGGGCGATAAATTTTTTTAGAGAGTACGCGAGAGACTTATGGGAAATAAAACATATTAAGCAGCTGATAAAAAGAAATTTTTATATAAAGATACTATTATACAAAATTTTTATGCTATTCAAGATATTTTTACCATGTGCATTGCTTTGAATAAAAATATTTACTCCAAAAAAATTTTGTAATCTTATAGCCATTTAGAAAAATAAGAGTATTAAATTATTTTTAAAATCTGTTTGAAAAAAGTTTTCTGCAAAAGAAAAACACAATTCAGGAAAGAGGTATTTCGGAAAAAAATGAATAAAACTAAATATTTATAATGCTTTTATTCAGTTGGAATTATAACACGGAAGATAAATCTGTGCTATGTGTAAATATAAGTTTTATTAATAAAAATTAACCATTTTATTTTCATGAAATTTTTATTAAAATCATCCTTATGCTCATAATATTTGAGCAAAGTTAGGAATATCTATGAATTCCAGTAGCATTTAAAATATTCGATTCTCTTTTATTTAGATATTCAATAGAATATAATCACAAATCCTATTGGCACCAGCTTATTTAACTCCTGTCTGTTTTTAAAGATTTTATGTCCCTTTTTCAATTCTTACTATTAGCTCACACTCTCCATATATATATCTTGTTCAAATTTTCAACCGTTAATTTTTACTTTTTATTATCCAACTCTATACGTTACTTTTTATTCATCCAATCAAGTTCAAGTAATTTTTTTATACTTGTAGTGAATGACATTCGATGTTAACAGTTTTTCAAATATTAATTCACTAATTTTTTTTATTAATTAAAAACTAACTTTCTCGCCAAAAATCTTCGTTTCCCCGCCGCCAAATAAGTAACGAACTCAATTTGTTTCCGCACTGGAATGAAATTAGGCTTAACACGTTTTCGGTCAATTATTTCAAACGCTTCTGTTTATTTTCATAATAATTGGTGCATTTAAAATTAAACATCGTTGATTAATCGACTTTTTCGATTCCTTTTGAAGTACTTTCGAATTAAAATAAAACATAATAAGAAAATTAGAAATTTCTATTCTATATTGCTTAAACGATCTGATGTAGGAAAATCACGCATTTTGTTTTGCCACAATTGGCTTTGAATCCTCGATTGGCGTTGGAAATTCAGTGCTACTATAATTTTTTGATAAATTATTTATAGCTGTGGATTCGCATCCCTTCAACTACGAGTTTCAGAACACCATATATGTATAAGGCGAATGGAAAATTGCCAGGAAATTTTCTATTTTGCCACTGAATATCGTGATTCTGTCATTTTTAAATTTATATTTATGTTAATTGTAATTAGTTAATAGAAATTATCTAAAATAAAATTCGTTGTTAACCCAAGTAGGAATTGATTTTTAAAAAATTGTTGTTGTTTTATTACTTGTTAAAAAGTAGCTGATGGCATTATGTAGGTGAGTGGGCTTCTATAGTCGCCTAGCAACCAATATTTTTATATTTTATCCACTACTGCCCACCTATATACGTAATCAAGACTGTAGATGGCTTGCAAGCAATGGTTTCTGTGTGGGCGTCGTATTAACTTACTAATTGGTAACGTAAGTAGAAAGAAACTAGTTTCTACTGCAAAATTGTTTTCGAAATAGAAAATGTGACCGTCTAGATGGACTATTATCCTGCTAACAATACATCGGATCTGTTTGTTTCAGATTAGATAGCGAAAGCTGTAATAGAATATGTCATGTACATTAGTAGATTGCTCAAGAAATAATTATCTGCAATAAGCTTTAAATGTAAATGATAACATTAGAACTTCTTCGTAACAATCTTTTTTTAAAAAATCGAAATTTGGTATACTAGCCGCCTTCGGTGACTAGTTTGTCCGCTCCGATTGGCTTTTTAAGCTATTAAGTGATTAATATGGAATGAATTAAAAGCATTTCACATATTTGTTTGATATGACTAGGAGAATTGAATTTTATTGAATAAGTTTACTGCAGATTAAAAAGTGTAAATTAATTCAAAATAAAAGTGGAACTGAAAATTCTACGGAATTAATGATTAGATAATAAACATGCTATTGAATGTTTTGATGGATGCGTGTGAATTTCATCACTACATTTAAAAACATTATTAAAATTAAGGGAAACAATTTTACGGAAATGAAATTTATAGTATTAAAAATAATTTTTTAACTCTTGCTCAGACTCTGGAAAATTGTTTCGGCAAATTTGAACAGCGATTTTTTTAGGGGTGAGGGTCAAAACGATTATTTTATCTGGCAAAAAATTAAGCATATTTTTGTGCTCGATTAGACTTTATTTGAAGCCTATTTCTTGATTTATTTAATCCCTACTATTAGTTTACATTCTCCATATATAAAACTTGTTCAAATTTTCAATCGTTAATGAATAAAACACTTTTTATTCCTCCGCTCAAGATAAAATAATTTATTTTTAAACTTGTAGTGAATGGCACTTGATGTTAATACAGTTTTTTTTTTTTTCAAATATTAATTCATTGACTATTCATTCAATTCCTATTATTAGTTAACATTCTCCCTGAATATATCTTTTCAAATTTTCAATTGTGAATAAAATACCTTTTATTCGTCCACTGAAGTTCAAATACATTTTTTTTAAAACTTGTAGTGGATGGCACTTGATAAAACAATTTTTTAAAAATATTAATTCATTAAAAAGGAAATTAAGGAAGTGTATAATATTTTATATGTGAACAGTTTGGTTTCGAACAAACAGCTTAGGCCACCAAAATTCTGCTCAATTTTTTTCTTCCAATTTCTGCTATTAATTGGTAAGTAGGAATTGATTTAAAATTTTTATATTACTTATTTATTTTTCCTCTCACTGAATGGGCTTTTGGTGACACGACGAATCAATTACAGAATGTTTCTATTTTGCAACTCCGTTAATTAACTAAACGAAACGTTGAATTCGGGACGTTTATATAATTAAAACAAATGTTTGTGGCTTTCAAAGTCCGTTTGTTGTGTTCAAGAACCTTACATCTTTGGTTTATCATGGGAAAAAAAACGCTCTATGAATAAATAATTAAGGGATTTATTAATCTTTGTTCAAATACTCGTATCTGAAATAAACTATTTGAGGGGACCAATTTAGAATTTTAGATATTTGTTTGCATATAGTGGTGCATTTTAGTTTTGCGTACTGGTAAATATCGCATGAGTCGTACTCCATGGACGTTGCGTATTCATTCGTTGTACGCAAGAAGTTCGGCCGTGACCTTGGAGATTTAAGATCACGTATGCCGAAGGTCACGTCTGGCCCCACCGCTTTCTATTCTATTCTCAGTAGACCGCGTCGTAACAGCTGTTAGCACAGTATAGAATGGACATAGATATTTCACCATTCAGAATTCTTGTCGCTGTCTTTCCCCCCCCCCCTGCTGTTTATAGATTATGTATACCTTTTCGGTTAATGATCAACCTACTATTTTTCAGAAGATATGAAGTGTACTTCCAAGGGAGTGACACTTCTGCATCTCTGGTTTTGTATATTTTACCTTTAAAGTATATAATGCAGTTATTTGTTACCGTTAAAGTATATGTAATGCTGTTATTTGTTACCGTTAAGGTATATAATGCAGTTATTTTATAGAATACCTAGTTATTCCATGAAATAACTGATCGTGTCCGTTCAAGTGTGTAATATGTTATTAATTTGACACTTTAACTAGTTATTCTATGAAATAACTAGATATTCTATAAATTAACTAATGAGACACAAATAAAATGAAAAAGAAGCAATTTATCTAATTTATGCAGCATATAAATGGTATTTATGAAAACGTACTATAAAATCATTTGTTACAACAAGGATTACTAAAATGACACTTGGTATTACAAAGAGCATTATTTTTAAAACAAAAACATTTTTTGTTGACACACTGGGTTTTACACGAACATTTTTTAAATCCCTGACCAGTTCTTAAACTTAAAAGCTGTAGCAACCGACCGGAGCGATATTTCTACATCCGGTACTTCGATTTTAATTAATTTTTGTTCGCAGACACTGAACTGGGATCGGGAATATAATTGTTTTATGCGACCGTTTCTTGTGCCCTATTTGAAAAATCCTTCTTCGGTTATTTTTATGATAGCTAAAATATATTTTGACATCACCTTTTCCTCTGTCAACTTCAGGCATTGGGACAGGACGAATATAGATTATTTTACACTTTAACGAGCTTCAGATCGTTATTCTATGAAATAACTAGTTAAACCATGAAATACAAGAGAGTATTACACTTTAACGGACACCATCAGTTATTTTATGGAATAACTAGGTATTCTATAAAATAACGGATTTCATACTTTAACGGTAACATATACAACAAAATACATGTCGACCATATGTCCCACTACATATATCTTATCGATACATTGCAGGTATAGGCAAGAATAAACAGGCATAGGACACTATTATCTTTTTAAATGATCCATGGTTTTTGATTTGGGAAATGATTAACGAAAGGCTTTAAATATTTTGAGAGAAGGAGCACAGAGTACTTCACTGCTTCTCACGCAGTCTCCCTCTTTTTCCCTTCCAAAAAATCTGTGCTTAAAAATCATTTTTTGTGCCTATTAATTTTTTTTAATACAAGGATAAATATTTATTATTTCATTAACATAAATTGTAATTTAATATTTAAAAAAATAGTAATAAATATAACATAAATGATGATAATTATTAATTATAAATACTAACATCGTAAAAAAATTATTCAATATTTAAAAAAAAATTGTCCTATATACATTTATTTTCGATTATATAATAGAACCAGAATGACAATTATAGTAAAATCACTGGAAACAAAGCATATTTCGACATCTTGCAAAACTGACAAATGATGATAGTCCACAAAAGAAAGGTTTCTTTAAGACATCTATGAAAAACAAACTTCATTTACTCTTAAAAGTATCTCTCTTTCATCAGAAAGGTGGGCAGAGTGCCATGCCTACCTTATCTTATTACAAATTGGTGATGAGAATTGGGGTACAATTGAATTTATTTCATGATCATTTTCAATTAAATAAAGAAATTTGTATATGCTTAATACGCTTTGAACCATCTGCCTACGCATTCGATAAATTAACACCTGCTCTCCATTATTTCTTTTGATTACTGAAATTGGGACCGTTTACTTACATATTTAACAAATATCAGCTGCTCCCTTCGTTGATATAAATACAATTTCGTCCAGTTAGATTAAACAATTTATTATAATTAACATACAGGAGTATGAAAATGAATCATTTTTAAAATGATGCAAGCAGCTTAAATTATCTGTAGCCGTTAATTTTACGTTTTTAATTATTTTTCCTTTAAACATTAACTTATAATATCAAAAGAATGAAATTGTATAAAAATAGTTTATTAATTAAAACCATCTATAAATAGTTAAATATTAATTTTTTAAAGGCGTCTGTATTCATATTTTTTCTTTTAAAATTTTAATTTTACTGTGCCTTTTGATAGTAAATATTTATTTTTTGGATTTAAAAAGTGTAAAACATGTCAATTAAAACTATTTGTAAATTTTTAATTGAATAAGAATTATTAAAAAAAGGGAAAAAATCCTAGCTAGTTTCGAACCCCCTGACCTACCGCATACGAGACTGTTACCTAGACAACTACGCCATTGGGACAAGTGTACGGGAGTCAAGATAACGGTATATCAGCTTTATCAAAAGTTTGGGGACCATTTTCTCGAAATTGACTGACCATTGCCTTTTAGAATGTTCATTCATGAAAATATTAAATGTATACTATCATTTTACTAAATCTCATCCCATGCCCTCTCCTTGTAAAAAATACATCAGTATACATGGGTAAAAAATACATCAATGGTGGGGCGGAAATTTTCATTTCTCTATAACTTTCTTAATATTGAAGATAGAGAAATCCAATTAGTCAAATTAGCATCTCATTAAGACGAAAAACTTTTTAATTGAAAGTTTTTCGATTCGAAGTTAGGGGTTGAAAAGTGATTTTAACACCCTAATTTTGACTGTTTTTAACATCAACAATTTGTTGCCAAACAGTTTGCAAACTTGTCAAGATTTTTTTAAAAAAATAATTCGTTTAATTTTTCAGAAGTTAAAGGCGTTTTATCTTCACTATCGCTGCTTTCATTGTTGGTCGGCAATACAAGGTCATCCAATTCTTTGTCATTTCTTGATCATAATTCTATACATAATTTTATATCTTTGAGTATTATTTCTTCTAAACCTTAGTATATTTACGGACAGTTCTGTTATAGCAGTCAAATATTTATACCGTCCTTAAATACAAATCGTGGTTATACCTTCAATAAAAAAGTACAAAATGTGCTTATTATTATTTTGTCACACTCTCTAAAATATTACTTTAAATATTTCAAAATAAAAGTTACTTTAATCCGGAAGAAAAAAAAAATTATATCGCTGGTTCTACCCACATTTTAAAATTGTTGAAATTCTTTTCAATGGATTTCATGAATGAGTTGAAATCGTTTTCTCCCAATTACTTTTTCAATGTGTACAATTTTTTCACTTCATTTTTAATGCCGCAAGCGACTGCATATAATAATAGAGTAGGACAAATAGATAAACGGTTAAAAGTAATTTGTACTGGAAAAATTAAAATATGTTAAATAAAAATTCAGTAAAGCGAATTTAATTAATTCTAGCTCACTTCAATTTTGCTCCTATGATATAAAAATACGATTAAACAAAAAATATTACATCTTATTATAATTAAATAATCGGGAGACCTCAGAAGATCTTTCTTGCATACTCTTTAAGAAAAATATTCCTTATCAGGGAAATATATAAAGTTGAGCAAGGCCGTAAACAACACGAGTACTCAGATTTTTATTTTCGGAGTCCCGCACATGAGCAGTTTGTTGTTCGTTATACAGAGAAGAAAACAAATGTGCATTTTGGATGCCATTTTTTTGACAATTTAAATAAGAATTTGACAGAACTATTTTAGTAAAAAGATCACATATCAAATTTCATATTTCTGTCAGTGCGTTTGAGTTATTGTGTTTAGATATACGTAAATAAACATCTCGATAAATTGGCAACACTTTCATAGATTTTTTTCCATAATTTGATACTATCCTATACTTTGGATACTTATGTACCAAATTTCATTCATTCAGCTCTTTGCATTTTACAGTTGTAGCATTCCTTTAAACTTGGAGAAAGGCAAATTTTCTGCAAATGGTTTTGTCCTAAGTTTGGTAAAAATTTACTGATTATGTCTTAAGACCATGTACTGAATGTTATCGTTTTATTCTAAAGCATTTTTAAGGTATCGAATTTACAGACATAATCTACAAAATGAGCATTCTGGTTTAATGGAGATGTTAAAATCTGGAGCCCAAATGCTTTTTAATGCTTACAATAATATCTCTTAAGATACGAAAAATTAAATTCGTACCTTGAATGGTTAATAGAAAACGCGCCTGATCGTGTATTCATCCCAGAAAGGCAGAGAGAACTCTTATCATATCGTCTGAGTACGTTGGCGACTAATTTCAAATTCAGCGACATAAAAACAAGATAGGTGAAATGATTTTTGTTTTTATCGCCAACTTGTTCTCCCATCGTTGAAACCTTTTTGAATAATCCTACATTTCGCCACGCTAAGAAGATAAATACTTTTTCTTGCAGACAAAGTTTATTCAAGTCATTTGTATGTTTTTTTGCTAGTATGTATGTATGCAACTTTGTTTCGTTACAGAGAAGCTAAAATAAATACTAGATAAAACTTTTTCCAACGTTTTATATTATCAATTTAGATTCTCTAGGAATGGGGAAGTCTTGGACTGTGATTTATGAGGCAGAATAGGTTGATAAGCTGCTCGGTATTATCAACCTCAAGTGTGGATTGCTCGTTGCTATCAACACTAAGTGTGGATTAAGTGTGGTTTCTTATCTTCCAAAACGATGAATATACTCCAAGAGGAACGGTTCAATCATCACACTTTATTTTTTAAAACTAAATTGAGAAACGGTGCGATTAGCTTGTAATCGCGATTCATCGAATTTACCTTTTATTATTTAAATCATTTTGAAAAAAAAAGTAGGGATGTTAGATTTAAAATTTTGAAGATGCACTAAGAATTCGGAAACGAAAACAGCGAAGGAGTTTTTTTTTTCTAACTTTTTTAAACGTATTTTAAGGAAATTGAAAAGTAATTTATTGTGAAGGTGCAAAAAATATTTTCGCTTGATTTTAGTTGGATGTAAAAAAAATTCATTAGCATTTTGTTTTAGGTATTTTGATACGAGGATTTTTTTCCCATATAAAAGGGGAAATATATAAACTTATGGAAACATACAAGATTTTTCGAATTTCCCCTTCCAGGCGAATTTTTAATTCATTTATCTTTGTCTAATCTTGACAATATTTCCTTTTTTTTCTCCTTGTATATATATGTACAAATCGTATCTTCTCATCAGGGGGGGGGCGGAGTATATAGGAATGAGAAGCTTCCGATATAGTTGTTGGTTCTAGATGGAACAGAAATGGATTTATATCTCTATATTAGAGGTGCATGTACCTGCTCTGGTTCACAATGCCCGATGTTTTGTCTCGTCGGTCCAGTATTCAGTTCATTTCAAATGCCTATATAGAGCGGAATTGGTAATTCTTTGTAATTACGGGGAAAATCGAAAACATCCTGTTTGATTCGATTCATTTTTCAGTTGTTTCTGTTGACCAGAACAACTGAACTTCAAGTGTAATTTGTGACAAGCGCTTTGTTGACAAATCCAAAAATTCAAGTTTGAAATAATCAAGTCTGTTTATTTAAGCGTGTTTCATTTTTACCCGTTCTGGTAACTGAGAGATGTTTAAATCAAGTATCTTTGTCGATAATTTGTATTTTTTCAATCTACGTAATTTTAAATACAAATGTATCATAATTGTACAAATTATTAACATTGAGTCTCAAATCTAAATGAAAAAAGGAATTTGTCACAAATTTTTAAAAGCAAAATCAGATTTTCTGCAAACATTTTTGAAATTGATAACCATTATTCCAGAATCGAGGATAACGTGGAATTTATTATTGATATAAGGAATTGATAATTTTTTATTTGATAAGGGATTGGACATGCAAAATGAACTCGAAGTTTTGCAGAATCTTATTCCCCATTTATATTATTGTTATTTTTGGCCGCATCGCAGCTTATTTATTTTTAACGTTTTAGAGGAATGGAATATTATATATTCTTGTCAAATTTTAGTAGAAAGATTTTTTCCCCTCTGAAATTTAGATATTGTTTGTATTTGAACAACATTTTTTTTCATATTTTATAATTTTATGTTTCATCTATATTTTTTTCCCCAAATATATTTCACACGGAATTTTGTGTTTAAAAACTTTGTTTATTTGAATCGGACAAACTCTTGACTCTTGTGCCGAAACTTCAATAATCATCGATAATTTTAATTAATATAATTAATAATTTAATTATTCTTTATTAATAAATTTCACTATCGAGATACATTTGCTTTTGGAATTACATAAAGGGTGAAATAAATAGCAAGTAGCAAAAATTGATCTAGATACATCGATCTTAAGCAAGTTCATCATTAGGGTGCATAGGAAAAAAAATGAATATATAGAAAATAGAAACACGTCTACATTTTTCAAATTCGATTTCGTGAAATTACCTAATCAAACAATTGACTCAAATTTCGGAATTCTCTTAGACCTGTTTTGATCATAGATAGCTTCATTAATTTACAACTATCTTAGCCATAGATACATTCACTAATTAGCACCTGTCTTAGTCATAGATTCACTAATTTACATCTTAGATTGCACTCACTATAAAAATGTGTCGAAGTGATAAGATTCCCCATGTTAGTTTGAAAAGTTTCCATCGCATTAGAATAGGAAATAAAGCAAGTAAAGATAACTAATGAGAATATATGTTCACTTTAAAGCAATTATTTTGTAAATATATTTGAAATATTTTGAGTGGAAATTACTTTTAAAATTTTTTATACCCATGCTGAATCTGAATAAAAGAAATTATCAACTGTCCTGATTCCATATCTTCCCATAGCAAAAAGAAAAAAAAATGCGATTTAGCCGAATGTTATAGGACAATAGCATCAATCGAATGTATGGAGGAAGTAATTAATCACTAGCTAACTTTTTTGAATTTTTTTTTAGTTTAAAATGTTTTAGGAAAGTTGAATGAAATTAATCGATAATATATTCCATTTAAGTGACTTTCTCCGTAAATACTATTTCGGTGAAAATCAATTTATATTATATACAAATTTTTGATAATTTGTGATGGATTGAAATGACTTTGAATCCTTTAACCTTTTCTATTCGGAAAAAGTAATTCGATGCATAATTATTCACCCAATACAAATATTTTTTTATTGCCCTGAAAAATAAATATACGAAATTATTTTAAATCAAATTTCTTTGAAAAAATTATTTTACATCGTTTCATTATTCTGTAGGAATTTTTAACAATCAAAATTGAAAAATAAATAAAACGTCAAAATGGTGCACCGTCTTGAATGGTGAGCGAGAGATACCATCCGAATGCAAAGGGTTAATAAATAAAAATGTCTAGCTTCTACTTGTATACTTGCTAAAATATTAAAATAGCTCCTATTTTTTTCTAAGCCATGCTTTTTAGCTAACTTAATCTATTCTAAGTGCAGATATCCAACAATATTTATTTCGTTTTGAGGTTATATAAACTTATAATTTATCCTTATTTAATACTTATGATTTTTTTTAAGTCAAAAAATTGATTTCTTTTTAAAATATAAAGTCAGAATAAAAAGGCTTAAATTTTTCAGGGATGAATTATTTTTAATAAAAGAAAAGTGCTTTAGTTTTTGGTTACGTGTTTATGGTTTATCGGTTCTATTCAATGAATCGGAAAATACTGGAACTAATTATTCTGAATACTTTTCCACCAAGTTTTAATATTTTTTGCTAAAAACAATTTTTAATAAAAGACAAACATATAGATGTCAATGTCCTTGATTCGGTCAGTGAAGTTAAATTTTTAAAAAGAAATATGTTTTTAAATATTAGATAGACTGTCATGATGAATCGGTTTTGACTTGTAGTTTCTTCAGTGTTGAAAATCTCATTAAAATAGCAATCTCTGAAGGTAGTCTTATTGGCACATAATCTCAACTGGGGACATGAATATCGCGGGTTGAGATATTATTTCTGCATCGCACGCGGGAGTCCAACTTTCTCTGCCGGGTATTTCCGGTTGTGGGAGGTTTTGTCACTACTTCCTCCCTAGGCCTCCGGCAAGCCAAGGCGGCTTGCGTCACTTGTTTGTAAACACCTGGAATTCTGGGAAGTCATACATGGCGCGTCCGAGAATCTTAAAGACGGCGAGACTAATTTTCTTCGAATCACTTAACGATGCATTTGGAACAGGACAAAATTGTTCGAGGCAATAAATCATTTGAGAAATGCGAGAGTTGTAGATGGGAAATGAAAAAGTTTGCTTTGACGCTTCAAGTACTAATTTTTGTTTTGCAATTTCGGTTATTCCGGCAAAAGGCTGATATGATGTTTGTCTGACTGGTCTGTTTTCTATTAAACTGTTTGTACAAATGGATCGATCTGTTGTTAAAAAGATTATATATTACAATTATATATTCAAAAATAATACATTTCATCTTTTAGAGTTTTTGCTACCCCTTTGATATGAGGTGGTATGACAACGAAATCACGCCTTTCTAAAAATTATTTCTGAACATGCGGTGGTTCCTCATCGAAATCGAAGCTCTAAAATAATATTTTAACTTCAATAATTGATTGTATATATCAGCACACTAAAAAATATTTCTCTTACTTGCAATAAAATGCTATTTTTAATGCTTTTTTTTAATATTTATAATTTTTTTTTTTTTTCAAATCCTACTATTAGCTCTCACTCTAACTATATATATTTATAGTTCAAATTTTCAATCATTATTAAAATACTTTTTATTCATCCACTCAATTTCAAATACATTTTCTTAAACTTGTAGTGGATGAGATTTGATGCTAATCCAGTTTGTTCGAATATTAATTCATTCGTTAAATTTAATTTTTAATACTTTAAATAGAGTTTTAGAAGTTTGTAATGAAAATTGAAATCAACAGGTAGTAAGTAGCTCAGTCGATAAAAAGTAAGGATTTCAGTATTTTTCACGTGAAAGTGAAGAAATCTTCACTTCTTGCGAAAATCAATTTTTTGATGAATTTTTGAAAATTTTTGCTTTAAGTATACGTTTTATCCAAATGCTTTTCAAGAGTGAATTAGCAGTTGTGGTTTAGTGGCTAAGAATGAAGAAATTTTCTCAAAAAATAAAACTGAAGAAATTTTAAGCTTTAGATTCAATTCTAATTTCTCGCCTTAAAATATTTGCCATCAATTGCTGATCACCTCTACCTGTCCTTAAGTTTTAGCCACGCTTCGAGAATAGAAAATAGCAAGGAAATTCGCTTTCTATATTGCCACTTAATATTGCGATTCTGTCAAATGTATAGGATTGCGATGAATTAGAGGTAAGGTCCTGGTTCTATGAATCTTAGTGTTCGAGATCCGACTCGACCGGTATGGCGTGGAGAGAGGGGGGGTGCCAGCTCAAGTGTTGGACCCGTCATCTGACCGTTGCTCAAAAGTACAAGGTCCGTCCCCAAATAGCCCTCGTGTTGTCTTATAACTTGACGTTAATATAACTAAACTGTCATATGTAAATAAAAGTTCTTGTTAATTGTAATTATTTAATAAAACGTAGCTAAAATAAAAAAAAATTTCTTTGTCGGTATAAGTTAGAATTAACGTATTTTTTTATGTTACAACCTCTTATCAAACAAATTTAATATGCACTTATAAATTTGTTGCATGAAAGCTACCTGTAACATACACTTTCTTTTCTAATTAAACCCAAAATAAAAGTTCTTTATTCTTGACATATTTTATGTGGTTTCTTGACATATATTAGACATATATTAGATAAATTCTTGACATATATTGGATATTATTCTTGACATATATTAGATAAAAACCACCGTTCATCAACGGCATGCGATTCCCTACCGCTTGGAAATTGAAGCATATCTGTTTTCATCCCCCGATTCTGTTAGTCAAGTGGTGATAATTTATGGGGGGTTTACTATGTTCTTAGTGGATGAGGAATTTATTTACATTTGAGTAAGATTTATAACGAATAGGGTAGTTTAAAGTCCTTCTTTCCAGTTGCTTTCTTCTGCTAGCAAGCAGTCATATTCTGGAAATGTTAAATATATTTCCTAATATGGTATAATTTTCTTAATTTTTAAATGGAATTTAATTTGAACATTGTTTCTTCACAGCTCGAAGTTAGCTGTTGATTGTATTTCAAGTCTAAATGTCTCATAAAGATCTTGCCACTTCTGAGGAGCTAGCTTTATATGAGGATTGCTGGTAATTAAAATTGTTTTTTTTTTTTTTCCTTCTTTTCATAATCATTTTCTGTTATAAGTTGGTATAAGTAGTTGCCATTAATAATATTTGTATGTTTCAGTACTTTCATAAATGAAAAACGATTAATTGTTACATAACAATTTAACCTTTTCAGTCCTGAATTTTCAAAATGTAGAATTAAAAAAACATTGGAAATTAGTGATGAGGGTTACTAAGAGAACATCCACATTTAACCTTTTGCCGCGTATGGGCCCATCTATGGTGCTAGAGTTTTTATTCAATTTTATTTCCAAATTAAGAATTATAAAATAATTCAAACTATTTTATTCCATAAAATATATATTTAGCAACAATAAAAAACCAAAAAAAATGTATGATTTTATGACATTTCGAAATAACCTCACCTTAGTGCAAGTGGGTGAAAAAGCAGAATTGAAGTGCAAGTGAGTCATTTTCAAAAAAGGATAACAGAGTAAAATTTATTGACAAATAAGTATTTTCATGGAGTCGATATACTTATCTTTTACGAGGGATAATAATTTTTCCGCATTTCAGCTGTAATGGTTTTTGTCTCGGTGCATACGAGCATATATACGATTCCGTTAAAAAGAACCAAGATATAAAACTTTTCCATTATTTTTCTTGTACTATGTCTTATTGCTAGTTAAATAAAGCTATTTCCGCCCTTGAGACACTTTTTTTTTCCGCCGCTTTATTAATTCATGCAGTAAAGGGTTAATTTCATCTCATTTTCGCGATAGGTATAGGAACCAGGAAGAAGTGACAAATGTCAACATTAGGTTTGAAAAGGAATAAAAATTAAGAATCGCGGTGGCAAATGCTGGCCGAAAGGGTTAAAAGAGTATTAATTATTTGTTAGAAGAATTTCATATGTCAACCATCCTAAAATAATCGTTTATTGCTTATTAATAAAAATATAAAACTGTGCCTAACTATAACATGATGAAAATTGCCAAGAATAATTGAAAATACTATCGTGTTTCTTAGGAGAAAATTCGAAAATGAAAATTGAATTTTACCCGTAATAGTTGCATCCGACAGATCCAAAAAGTATATAACTCTGTACCTCAACCTGAGTAAGGATTTGATACTGACACGTAGGAAAATTTTAATTTCACTTTTTAAATACGATTTGCAGATATTTTTATAATTAAATTATTGTATATTTAACTGATTTAATCTGATTATATCATAATTTAAACCATGTGGGATCACACTGTCTCTGCAGCGCTTTGCGCAACCTCTATACCAAATCGACTTTAAGTTTGTATCCATATTATCAAAGCCTGACTAAGGCAGGGGCAGTTGCCCCGGGCCCCCCCATCAGAAGCCCCCCCCCCCAAATATAATAGAATATTTATTTTAGTTCTTTAATGAACTGAAAAGTGAAGCAGAAAGAGCCCCCAAACAAGTGTTTGTACCGGGCTCCAATAAGACTAAGTCGGGCTCTGATTATTATAAACATCCATGTAAGATTCCGAATAGCGATGAAAATAACATTCTATTAATATTTTAGATTTTTTAGGGCATTTTATTTTGTTCATAATCTTTATATTTAATTTTCTGCTGTGATATTTTGGGCGGCAATAGTAATATTCTTATAATAAAATTTTGATTCGTATATTTTTTATAATTCTTGATTTCTTGTCAGAGATAAGGTAGCCAAAAGAAGACTATAAAAATTCAGATTATCACATAAATACATTAAATAAATTGAAATTTAATAACATTTATAATATATTTTAATTTTTAATCAATATGCAAGAATCTGAAGATGACAACTGATACGTTTCTTTTTTAAACTTATAACATCATTCTATGACTTCAATAGGGCACTGAAAATAAAAATTCTGAAGAAAATAGAGGAAAAAAGAAGCAGCATTAAAATGAAAAGAAATTTCAAAGACTGACTTTTCAGAACAAAAAAACTGTATAGAATAACTTATTTCAAATATTCGGTTTTTAGATCAGATGCTTTTGATATCACTTTGAAAGGACTATTGAGTTAACCGAAGTGTCAAAACCAGAACATTGTCCGATTTCTAAAAAAAAAAAACTACACTCGCCTTTTTACACAATGTACCGAATCATATTTTTTCCCCAACCTATTCACCTGCTTTTCGTTTTCGAACAATAACCGAAATAGAGAAAGACCAAGGGAGTAAAAAAATCGAGCAAAAAAGAAAGATTTGCAGTATTCCGTTGAATATGCGAAAACTTTATGTAAAATGAAAAATTGGGAAATAAAGACAAACGATTTTAAAGCGCTCGAGCAGATGTTATTTTATTAAAATAAGATTAAAAAAAAGTTCGTAATTAATAAACGAAATTAAAGAATAAATTTTTCTAAATTATCTGTCTAAAACATCGCAAAAATATAGGTTATTGCAGAAAATAATCTTATTGAAAAGAAATTAAATTCATATTTTCATCCAATTCTTTGTCAACAATGATTTGCTTTGCTTTCAACAATTCTTTTCGGATTCATGTAGTCGGTGTACCACTCAACTCATTAGTAATTTCGTTGCCACAGTCGATCCTACAGGTTGCAAACGGTATTATTTGGCTTAATTGTTTCAGTTGCGATTTCGTTGTCGCTTGCTCTGTTATCTCGTGCGAATTGATTAACTGAGAATACTGCAAACTAGATTAATTAAATTTTGTTGTCAATGGTAATAAATGGTCAAAAATGGTAATAAATTTTTAAGCATGGTCATTCAACGGTTAGATCTACAAAACCCACTTCTCATTTTCTTCCCTATACGGAGGAATTGGACATAAATTGCGCCATTTTGTAAAAGAACTTCCAACTAAGCTGTTTTCTAAAAAAAAAAAATGGATCAGTTCATGAATGAGGAGTAAGTAAGCATATTAATGTTAATTACTGTTCTGAATATTCTGCACAGGCAAAGAACATTCCTATCCCCCCCCTTAATCACTAGGTTAATTTTAAAAAAATTAGGCTAAGCTTAAATATACCGAGCCCAAATTAATAGTGTGTGTGTGTGTGTGTGTGTGTGTGTGTGTGTGTGTGTGTGTGTGTGTGTGTGTGTGTGTGTGTGTGTGTGCGTGCGTGCGTGCGCAGTCCTTAGTGTCCTTCATATCTTGGAGACATCACTAAAGTCTTTGATGACATTGGTTTGGCGTACCTAGTACTGTTAGGCAACGAACTTTTTATTTAGTAGGATTCGGAAAAATGTCTCTTAACAATTTTACTCCTATGGCCTTTCATTGTGAAAATATATGTCTAATGGAAATATCTAAGCGATTACATTACAATATCTTTCCTCATTGTCTGAAGACTTTTAATGAATTTAATATTCTTCCTAGTTTTATTTTTTACATTTATTCTGAAATCTATTGGCTAAGGAAAAATTTGAAATTTTGTTATATATATAAAGAATTTTCATTTTAAACATTTTCATACAAGTCATTCTCTCAAATTCAGCAAATTACTTAATGCCTATTGATTCGAAATTACTTAATGCTCATTGAAATACGAATCAGAAAATTTGATTTGTATTTCTAAATATTTTAAATAAACGAATTTAACGTATGGCATTGGAAGTTTTATTCATTGAAGTTTTTTTGTTTTGTATGTTATTAGTTTGTGTTTTTGCTTGATTGCTCAATTTTTGTTTATACTTTATGTAATAACTTATCTCCATTACTGTGCAAATATGTTTTTCCTGTCTGTGTCACAATTTCGCATTCATAGTTTATATATTTTTATTCATCAGATGTATGAGTTTTAACTGTTTGCGTAAGTGAATTTCTAAGCCGCTTTTCTGAAAAATTTTCAATTTATATAAACATTTTATTCATAAACATTTGCCGTAGTTTATTACTGATATTTGCTTAGATCTATTCATGTAAGATAATTAAACCCTAACGATAAATTACGATAAAAATAAATTTATGGCAATTTGATTGATTGAATGCTTTTTTTCTTTCGATTAATGTTAACTCATAACTATCGGTTTTCAATACACACATTTTACTTGTAAATTATAGAACTGATTTTTACTTAAGATCTGTTTAATGTTCAGTTACTCAAAAAAAGTGTTGAAACACTTGGTATAAATAACTGCGAAGTTATTTATAAAAAAATTATAGCCTTAATTTTTCGCCTTAAATAGGAACAAAATGAATCAAGAAATATATTAACAATTGGTGTACAATTTGTAAGGAAAATTTTATTGGCATTTTAAAATCATAATTTGATATAGCTTATCAAATATAATTCAAAGGCAAATAGGAGCCAAAAAAGTATTGGGACACTTTTGAAATGAGTAATTCAATATACATATAGCATATCAATCGAATAGAATTGAATTTACTACCACTTTTTTAGATTCTAACTTTAAACATAAAATTTGCAACTGATTAGATTTCTTAAATTAAAAATGGCGAGAAGCAAAGATATAGGTTGATGCGAGAAACCTTGTAATAAGTCATTGAAAAAATGGAAAATCGGTTCGCTGCATAGGATATACATTGAAATTAAGTAAGTCTACTGTTATTAACAATGTTCACAGGTTCAAGAAAACAAATAATTCAAAAAACAGGTAAAGATCAGGATATACAAGGACATTTAATGAATCTGAAGCGAGGTGGATTATGAAGAAAGTTAACTGTAATCCAAAAACTAGTGCAATAAAATTGACTCCTCAATGTAAAATTAAGTTCGGAAAATTTGTAAATCCTAAAACTGTTAGAAATGTTTTAAGAAAACATAAATATCTTGACAGAGTACTCCAAAGAAAGGCCTACATCATCAGCAAAGAAAATTGACAAGTTAGACTGGCAAGGTATATAAAGCAACCAAAGAAATTTCAGAAAAATGTAATTTTTGTTGATGAACACAAATACAACATTTTCGAATAGGACGGCAAGGAAAAAGTTTGGTGAAAACCAAATATAACATTTTCGGATAGGATGGCAAGGAAAAAGTTGGGTGGAAACCAAATATAGCAATACATGTCAAAAATGTACAGCCTACTATCAAATATGGAGGTGGCAATCAAATAGTCTGGGGTTGTTTCGTAAGCACTTATGTCGAGAATGTACATTTTATCGATCATACAATCGATAAATATCTCTATCTTGACATTCTCATGAGAAATTCAAAGCTAAGTCTGGGAATCTGAGGACATTTTAAACTGTACCAAGATAATGACTTGAAATTTGAGGGGGATATTTGTAAGTCATAGGTCCTCTACCACTGTACTAGTGTTATTAAGGCTGCACAGAGTCCAATTTCTTTGAGCACGCGTAGGGTTATTGACAAAAAAAATTGTATGAATATCAAATTTCTAACAAGCAAGATTTAAGAAAACATTTGGTAAAGAGTGGCCCCAAAAGCGATGGATCATTTTGCCAAAAATTGGTCCAATCTATGGCCAATACACTATGAGAGGTAATATTACGCAAGGGTTGCTCAACAAGATATTAAAATATTAAGTTCGCATTGTTGTTTTTATTTTATTAGGGAGTGTTCCCAATACTTTTTGATCGCTTTTTTTACTTGATTACTTTTGCCTTCAATTATAACCATAATTACATTAGTACGAGAATTGTTTGAATTATTCAGATTAATATTTATCAGAATAACCTTCATTTTTGTTTTGATTTCAATGGTACATTTAAGTAAAATATTATGATAAAAATCTGTGAACTTGTACTGTGCCCCAATGCTTTTCTGACAAACTGTATATAGATTATGAAAAATTTATGCCATCACATAAACTAAAAAAAAACCGGTTAAAATATTTTTTTTAAAAAAAAAGACTAATGCATCACCTCATTAAAAGAAACAAGTTTTGAATTTTCTCATAAAGAGCCATAATGATTTAATGGTAAAGCTCCGGCTTTAGGGCTGGAGGGTACTAAGTTCGAAACCTGATTTCTTCGAAGAACCTTAGTGGGTTTTGTTGAGTCTGTCGGACTAAGAGGCCTCCTGCTGAAATATCATCTCAAGTGTCATTCTTGTCATTCAAAATCATTTTATCCGACCCACAATTATTGTAGTGTTTTAACCGGGACGCATATTAGTAACCCTAAATATACAGCCCTAGAGTTTTAAAACGGGACGTTAGTATAACTAAAACTTACAAATGCAACCTTAGTATTTTAAAACGGGACGTAAGTATAACTAAAACCTAAATATACAACCCTAGTGTTTTAAAACGGGACGTTAATATAACTGAAACCTAAATATGCGACCTTAGTATTTTAAAACGGGACGTAAGTGTAACTAAAACCTAAATATGCAACCCTAGTATTTTAAAACAGGACGTTAGTATAACTAAAACTTAAATATGCGTCATACAGTTACTGTTATGCTTCACCCACAATCAACGAAAGGTTTTTCTAAAATTTTCTTTTAAATATTTCAAGTATACCAACCGTAATAATGCGACTTTTCACTTCCGAAACATGTCTCCGCTTTTTCTCATGCTTTATTGAGGCACATATTTGGTTTCGATGCAATATTTTGAGAAAAAAAAACTTTAAAAATATTGACATGAATAGAAATATGGCACAATATTTAAAATTGTATATTACGGAAAATTTTCACAAATGTTTCTTGAATTGACATCAACCATTCTTCCGTTCTGTAATCGAGAAATAAAATGCTTCAATAATAATTTTAAAAAATATTTATAGAGAATAATGAAAAAAAACCCTGTATGGATTGCATAATTGAATAAACTTGCAATAAACATCGAAATGCAAAAGACATTTTAAATTATAAAAGAAGTTATTCTTTTTCAATTCCTACAATTAGTTCACAATCTCCGTATATAAATATATCTTGTTCAAATTTTCAATCGCTAATAAAATGCTTTTTATTCATCCATTCAAGTTCAAATACGTTTTTTAAACTTGTAGTGGATAACACTTGAGGTTAATACAGTTTTTTCAAATATTAATTCATTAATTAAATTTAATAAATTTTTAATTCTTTATATAGAGTTCTTGGCAATTTTTAATGAAAATTGAAATCAGTAGGCAGTAAGTAGTTCAGTCAGTAAAATGTAAGGATTTCAGTATTTTTCACGTGGAGGTGAAGAATGCGAGTTCAATTCTTCCGAAAATCAAATTTTTTTTGATAAATTTATATTAATTGATTATTTAATAAAAAATAACTAAAATAAAAAAAATCTTTGTTGATCTAAGTAGGAGTTGACTTTAAAAAATATATGCATTACTTGTTCTTATTTCAAATCATAAACGTGCAATTTTTTTAAAAAACTTAATATGATATGCACATTAAATATTTTACATTTATAATATCCACCATAGCTGCAAGCTCCACATCTTATTTGAAATATTTATCACAGCACAATTCAAGATTTAATAAGTATGAGGTACATTTTTGCCACAATTAATCTGTAAAATGTAGAATTGCCATTCTTTACAATCCTCCTCGTTTTAGAAGGTAGAAAGAAGCAATTTTGTTATCAGTTAGCACATTTGTAAGTGTGCAAATCCTAAAATGAATTCCTAGTTCCGAGAAAAGCGCAGCTGAAAAATGTAGACACAACAGGGAAGAGGCATACGAGTTCTATAGGGTAAAAGATAAGTAATGACATTCCATTCACAATACCCATTGAAGCTTCCCCCTGTTGAAGCTGTCTCTGAAGTAACCACCTGCGAAGATGTTTTCTTTGAGTAGAAGTGTGTATGACGAAATCGAGTCGTATGTTTCTGATTTTACTGCACTGAAATATGCTAACCTATAGCTGCCGGCTTTCTTTTTCTTCATATTATATCGATTTTTAAATGTTTCTTTTATAAAGAAAGAAAATATTATTATATGAAAATGAATATCATTTTATTTAACTGATCACTAAATTAAGTTAAAATTATATTAATCTTACACTTACGAACTAGCAAATCTTATATCAGAAACAGCTGCTTTCATTTAATTAAAAACAGCTGATCAGTACCAGCAGGACCGGATTTAAAAAGAAATAGACAGTTTTATACCCCCTCTCCCCCCCCCATGTCTCCAGAATTTTTTATTGTATTTTCAGAAAAATTTAACTTAAAATGATCGTGTATTTTTATTCATATAAAAACAAGTATTGTTTAAATTTTGAAACATTAACAGCATTCCTCTTTAAATATCGTTTGCAAGTTTTATATCTGTAACAAGATATGCTGTTTTATAATTTAAAAGCTATATGATATTGAAGAACATTAAATTGTATTTAAGTTTTAAAAAAAGTTTCTTATTCTATCATTTTATTCAGAATTACCTTTAAACTTGAATTTTTTTTTAATAGACAGTGAACTAAAATGGACTTGAAAATAACCTGGGATTCTCAAAAATTATTTCTAAAAATTACTACGTTAGATAAATTAATAAACAAGTAATATGAAAAAAAATCAAGTCAATTACTTTTTAAGTCAACAAAGGAAATTTTTATTTTAGTTACTTTTTATTAAATAATTACAATTAATACAAATAATTTATCAAAAAATTATTGATTTTTGCAAGAATTTAACTCTCATTTTTCACCTTCACGTGAAAAATACTGAAAACCTTGCATTTTTATAATTGACCTACTGCCTGTTAATTTAATTTTTCATTACAAACCGCTATTTAAAGTATAAATTAAATTAATTAATGATTTTAAAATACTGATTAACTTCAAATGTCATTCTCTACAAGTTTTAAAAACTGTATTTGAACTTGAGTGGATGAATGGAAAGTAATTTATTAACGACTGAAAATTTAAGCAAGTTATATAAATATATATGTGGAGAGTTTGAACTAATAGTAGGTATTGAAAAAAAGGGGGGATGGTGAAAATTTGATTTTGGAAGTCGGGGAGGGAAAAGTGAATCCGCGACTTATATTGCCTGAGGGACTTTAGAGAACTTTGCTCAGATTTAGTCACTATGTGTTTAAACAAAGTTGTCTACTATGAAATTGATTTAAATTAAAGGACATGCACGAGGTATTTCATTTAAAATAATTACCTTATGCAATAAATTTCGAATATTTTCTTCAAAGAAATGCACTTTCGTGTGACTAAAAGCTTGTAATTGGTACTAGATATCTAGAAGCGTATTTAGATTCGAAACAGCCAATGTTGTCTTGAATTTTAGCACATGAAATGTCTATAAATCGGGTGATAATAATCAAATGCACTTATATGATTATTTACCCCTCCCTCTTGCATAATCAGTTAGTAGTACAAGACCCTCAAAAGTTCGAAGCATCGTGCGCCCGCAGAATTCGCGACCACCCTCTAAGTCCTGGTGCCAGCATTATTTGTAAGTCAAGAAGCTGGGATTGGTGTATGGCCCTGCCTTTGATCATCCACTGATCTGTGATAATGCAATTTAGATTAACTTTGAGAAATTCTATTCGTAAATTTCCTAAGGACTGGTTAAGTTGCATTCATTGCTGTATATAACAGAGAAAGGAGTTACTGCCTGTCTTGCCAGATTATGTACCAGATGCCTTCTTGATGGTGCGGAGCAGAAATTAAGAAGAGTGCAGAAACTCATTTTCGTCCTCGTCGTCTGATCATAGTTCGAAATTACGAAGTCCGTTTCAACACTGCAGTAGGGTTGCTTCAAAACAGGGCGCAAATATAATTAAATTAAATTAGAATCCAACTTTCCACGTAAAATACTTTTGTACAACCTTGGTGCGAGTGGTTGAAACTTTCTCGAATACTCTCCAATAAAAGTCTCGTCTCCTTTCCTGTGCATAAAATTGCAGATCTTGGTTAAGGTCACAAATGCTTTCTGAAGCATTCCGAACTATAATTACGAAATATAAATCTTTGACGTAAATCTAGCTTTTTTTCCTTTCAGAATTTAATATGTGTATGTATATTTCTTTTTTTCCCTTTTTTCAAAAGATTGAAACCAAAATTTGACATGGAATAGCATTTGTAATCACAAAATATCGAATTTCTTGCATTTAAGAAGTCAATGCATTTATGAATTATTGCATTTATATGTGAGAATATTATGCCAATGGGTTCTAAAGCTCCGCACTTTTATGCATGCTTTATGATGGGTTTAATTAGTCTAAATAAAGATGAGAGAAAAGATATATGTTTACATTTAACAATAAAATAAATTCGTATTACTCGCAGACTAAATTAAAATAAGGTCAAAAACGGAGCTCATGTACAAGTGGGGAAAAAATGAACGAAAAAATGTGTAAGTGCAGAAATCATGGTTAGGGAATTGACAAAGAATTCTGGAAACCCTCTCATCTTTGCGGGTATCGCCCCTTAGTGAGATAGAATCATCCAAAAATGGTGGTTTGTTTTTTTCGTTTCAGTTTACCGAGACTTACAGACGGTTAACTTTTTGATAGATTTGGTTCAAACTTTTGCAAGAATCCATATTTTAGATGCTGAACTTGTGTATCAAATTGCATTTACCTAGTTCTTTACCTTTTGCAGTTCTTGAGCTGATTTGTACTCGGACAAACTTCCTGTGAAGGGATTTTGCACAAAATTGAATAAAAATTCGGACATAATACCATATACCAAATTTCAAATGTCTATCTCACAATTTAACTGTCCCGGTATATAAGATGCAATAGTTAATTTTTCTTTTTCTGCTTTTCGTTCATAATATTTAACCCGTTACCGCATATGGGCCTATATATGGTATTGCAGCTTTGATTCAATTTTATTTCCATATTAAGTATTATAAAATAATTCAAATTATTTTAATCAATCAAGTATATATTTAGCAATAATAAAACAAAAAAAATGTGTATGATTTTTATGACATTTCGAAATAACCTCACTTTGGTGCAAGTGGGTAAAAAAAAGCAGAATTGAAGTGTGAGTGATTCATTTTCAAAAAACGATAACAGAGTAAAACATAAGTACTTTTTCACAAAAATATATTTTTTCATGGAGTCGATATACTCATTTTTCACGACGGATAATAATTTTTCCGCTTTTCAGCTATAATGGTTTTAGTCTCGGTGCATATTAGCCCATATATGGTTCTTTAAATATATATATATATATATTTCCACCGTGAAAAAGTTTTTTTTTTTCAACGCTTTATTAATTCATGTGGTAAAGGGGTTAAGAAGATTATTCAAAATATTCTTGCTACAGCCCTTGAAAGCTTTACCATTTGAGCTGGCCTTATGAATATTAAATACAATTTTATTACACAGCATTTTTTTTAAAAAGTGGAATAATAATAAAATGGTTCGTTCTAAAACGACAAACGGGAAGGGAAGGGAAGGGAGTGAAACTGGAAGAAAATGCATCAGAATGGAAGTGATAGGGGGTCTAACAAGGAATTCCAGAAATTCGCCCATATTAGAGTGTACTCTGCCACCCGTTTCCTGAGTGTTATCTTCCAAGAATGTTATCTGAGAATTTTGAAACAAATCGTAGACACAATATTTTCATCACGTTATAGAAATAGCTCACTGAAATAAAATATATTTAAAATCTTGATGAGATTATAATAAAATCATAATTATATTTTGATGTTATTTTTTTTAGGTTAATTAATCCATATTGATCATACTCAATGACCATATTTTTTGTACAAAACAGTTGGAAAGAATTCTATAAAAAGGATTTTTGAAGAAATTAAATTTAATTTTCCTTAAGACAAATTATTAATTGATCGTTATAAAAGGAAAAAACCGAGTCTTAACAAATTAAATCTTTTAAAAATTACAATTAATATTTCTCGTATGAGCTTTTCATTATATATTAATTTCAAGACAATCAATTCAGGTCATTTAACCCTTTGCACTAGGATGGTGTCTTACTCGCCATTCAAAACGGTGCATCATTTTAACGATTTTTTTTCTTCGATTTTTTTAAAAAAATACCTAAAGATTATAATAAGATATAAATTAATATTCTCGTAAAATTCCATTTCAAACTGCAATAATTTTTTTCATAGCAATAAGCAGGTCCTTGTGTTAGCTGAATAATTTTGCATCAAACTAGTTTTCCCGAGTGAATAGGGTTAAAATTCGTCAGGAATTCCTAGGTAAACAGTGGATTTTCAGAACCGTCTCGGTTAATGTCGGATTTCTGATAATATGAAACTCATAATAAAAGTTACCTATTTAAATTTAACTTTATCACATCTGAAAAATTCATTTTAATTATAATTTTCGATATGAACTGTTTACTTGTATACAAATTTTGTGACAATCTGGGTAGTTTAAATGCGGGACAATTTCCCGTCTGGAATTGGGACTTTCCTGGCTAATCTAAATAGTCTGATTATCTACGGTGAAATAAAACTGCATAATTAAAACGGCGATTCTTATCTTTTATGATAATCTTAAACTAATGCATTTTATGTTCTGCAATTGATTAATTCTTTTCATCAATCAACCCAAGATACGATAACATATTTATGACACGATATACATTTTATGAATATATCCCCCCCCCCCCGCGTTTTCATTCGCGGCGTGCAGATGCTGATAAACTGCGTCACTAACTAGAAAGCGTGATGCTTTGAGTTATTATAATTTTTTCCAGATTGGGGAAGTGAAAGTTTCTATAAACCACCTGCTTTATATCCATCTTTCATTTTGCTTTCCGTGCGATCATCCAAAAAATAATAATAATAAAATAAATCACTCTTCTTCAATGTTTAGGAAAAGTTGTTTCGTCTAACTCTTGTATTTCATGCTTTGCTTCTTTTTTTTTAAAGTAGTTGTAGCTGACTGGTATTATAAATTCCGTTCGTGATCTTTTTTTGGATTGATGCGTTAAATACCCGTATGCTAATACATACATAGCAATAAATTGAAAAAAAAATCCGAATTTTGTTTTTAACTGAGAAAAAAAAATGACTACAAGTACACGTTTTATTAAAACTGTTTAAGTATCCGGTTAGGTTGAAAACATGAATTTAGATGAAAATTCGCATTTTAAATTATTACTAGCTTTAACTCGCGACTTCGTACGCATGGAAAAGCACACAGCTAACCTAAAAATAATTTAATTACAATGCGTACCTGAAATAAAGCAAAACGGCAAATCAAGTCCGTATTTCTTTAAAATCAAGTCAAGTGTATTTTATTTAACAATCGAGATTGAGATAGCTACAACAGTATTATACACGAAGTTTTTTAACTTTTAATTAAAATGAAAACACAATTGTCAACAATTACAACATATATTGCGCATGCATGAATTTTCAACGCCAATTGAGACAACGCAAACGCGTGAGTTTTCTATGACAGTTTGGGTAACACAATTCAGATGAAAATTTGTTTAATTTTTTTAATTCTGTTTTATTTAAATTCAAAAGTACTTCGGTATGAATCCGAAAAATCGATTAATTAACAATGTCTAATTTTAAATGCATCAAACACTAAGAAAAGAAATTGAATCGTTTGAAATAATCGGGCGAAAACATATTCAGCCTAACCTTATGGTGGTGGGGAAATGAAGATTTTTGGCGCGAGAGTAAGAAAAGTGTCTTTTTTACTATTTTCCTCGCAGTTTTCCGGGGGGGGGGCTTTTTCTCCCTATAAAAACCTTCCCCGTGTCTTAACGAAAATATTAAAACACAAATTAGCCGAATTGGTCCAGCCGTTCTTGAGTTTTCCGCTTAGCAACACATTTTGAGATTCATTTTTTATAATATAGATTATCATTATTAGCAGTTTCGAAAAAAGGTACGTTTCTGTTTCCAATGATATTTTTATTTTGGCTCTATGTCAATTAGAAGCCAAGTTAAAGAAGCCGTCGTTGGATTTGGCTCAATTTGACAGGTTTCTACAAAATATATATTAAAATATATGTACCCAATCGTATGTGTTTAGATCCATTCATTTTGTGCTTATCGAAGGTACATAATATAATATCTAAATTAGAACTTTTTGACAGACGAACTTTTTATGGACATATATTGCACAAGATTGGATAGAAAAACATGAAAATTGGATGCAAAAACCGCATACCAAATTTCAACCGTCTAGCTCACTTTTTTTAGCTATCTTTGTCAGACATTTTCCCAAAATGAGTTTTTCGATTTCAAAGAGGTTTAAAATGTGGAGTTCGAATTTTTCGTGATTATAATACTTTCACTATACTAAATATAGGGGAGAGTTACAAACACACTAATGCCTTATTCCAACCAGCACCACACTTACTAATAACTCTCCGTGCTTTCTGGTCGCTACGCCACTGGGTATCCTTATATCGAACATTAACTTACATAGAAATATCTTTATTTATTACTCAATTAGTATTTGTTTTAGCAAAAATTTTCGTAATTTAAGCTCGATTCTTACATTTTACTATAATTTTAATGATGGTTAAGTTTTATTGACGCGACCTACTTAAATCTAAGTTGAGTAAACGGGATCATAATCATTGTTTAATGTAAGATTAAGCGAAATCGTTCTAAGAATTCAATGAAAAATTTCTAAACTTATAACAAACCTGATTTTCGTACAAAATTTGTTGAATCTAAATTTTAGGAATATAAATAACAAGAACAGCATAAGAAAAAAATGAATTCATCTGTTTTCACTATCTTCACTATTACAGATTAATGCTTTTCCTAATAAGAAATAGGGAGGAATAATTACTCGGTTTAACTAATTTTTCTTATGAGCAGGAAACGATTTAAGAAATTTTATACAAAAACAGCTGAACTTTTCAGTGATGAAAATGTCTTTCTGCCGAGAAATCCACGATAGAACAAATTAATCCCAAAGAATTCCATTGCAATGTTAAGATTATGTTTGAATGAAAGACGGTTAAATAAAAACAATCCAAAAAAAGTCGGGCAGATGTCTTCAGATTTTTATTTTCTGTTCAGATGAAATTCGTCAGCAGACGATTTTAAACAGAAATAATAGTTGAATACCGGAAATAGAAAAATAAAAAAAACTCTTCAAAAAGCTCAGGCAGATGTTTTCAGATTTTTTTCATATTTTGGTGGAAAAGATAGTTTTTAATTAATAAAAAAGTAACCACTTAATTAACTGGAATAAAAATTAGCCTATGTTCTTCTGTAGACTAATCTATCTCTATGCTAAATTTCATCCAATTTCCTTCAGCCGTTCTGGCGTAATTGACGGACATCATCCATCCAAACTTTCACATTCATTATAGTAGTATAGATATAGATTACTATGAATTAACCCCTTCGCATACAATGACGTGTCTGACGCGCATCGAATTACTAAATTTTTTTGTTTCAAGTCTGCAACCCCAAATACCCCAAAGAATTAAATACGCAAAAGTCAATTCGAAATGCTTTAATATCACAAATGTTCTATATATTTGTTTAAAAAAAATCAAATTAACAATAAATGACCAAAACAGAATGCGCCATCTAATTAAAAAGTTTAATGAATTCTTACGTTAAGGGGTTAATAAAATGTCTTTCTATAAATAGATTACTTAATCATAAACACAAAGACTGCAGTGATTTCAGTTTCAAAGAAAAATTTAGTAATATATACTAATTTTATTTTCTAATTAAAACTGGTACATCTGAAAATTTGCTTTGATTATTTCCATATTAAGAAACATAAGTATTTCTATGGAGAATCATTATTTAGAATTCTTTTCTTGCTGCATCTTATACTTTTGAAAGATATACACAAGTCGATGACAAATTTCCGAGAGAAATAATGATTTTGTGGTTCATTTTTCATACTCTTCAATGTAAGCGCATAATTCTTTAAATATTAACATTTTTTTTTCAGTCTTCGCATAAACTTAGAATTTAATTTAATCCATGATTGGATTTGATATTGATTCTATATTTCCTGTAATCGTAACTTCATTATTTATTTTCGAAAATAAGTTCCATAAAAATTAAGGAAATAATCGCAATATAAGCAAAAATTCGGGGGGTTTTCTTCTTAGGAGAGAAATCTTCTAAATCTTATCTCGGAGCTTTCCTCATTTTTCCTGTTTTACCCCCCGAAATCTTCATGGCAACTGAAAATGGTATCTTCCAAGCTCATCAGTCAAAAGCTTTATTCTTAGTTCTCCCTCGGACAGAGCGTAGAAATCACCCCCGAGTGTCAGCTAGTACCTGTCCAGTCAGTAGATAGCTTTCGAATTCCGCAAGATAAGTAACAAGTAGGTCGTCCTTTGTTGCTAACCCCTTCGAGGTACAGACCACTGACGCAGCATTTTTGAGGGGGCACGCTACAGCACTTCGCCCTAACGATAATGGCTGATAGTTATTTCAGAGGTTTTCAAGAAACTTTATCGTAAGTTATATATTTTTTATTAAATTTTTTATTTCAAGTATCTGTTAAGAAGTGATTATTTTATATGATACATATTTTAATTTCAGTTCGATATTTATAGCATTATGTTCTTTCTAGAACCGTTTCAAAGTTAAGTACATTCCGTCAAAAAAGTAACCAGGCAATGCTTGTTTTTCCGAAATTACTTATGATTCAATAAAATTGCAAATGTCTATCGCTGTTAAAATGTATTTTCTGTAAGAGAATGAAGTAATTTTTTCTTCAAGGGATCACCTTCATATTAGGATTTAAATATTTTTTATAGCAGTATATCTTATTGCTCTAAATTATAGAAGCTCAAATTTATACATTTCCTAATTTTAGTAAGCAATTGAAGTTAGCGGCAATTGTAATTTTCAGTTCTTAATTTAAATTTACTTTTCTCGATATATATCAATCTTTTATGATAATACTTATTTAATTCCTACTGTTAGCTCACACTCTCCCTATGTATATATATCTTGTTCAAATTTTCAATCGTTAATAAAATACTTTGTATTCATCCAATCAACTTGAAGTAAATGTTTTAGAACTTGTAGTGGATGACATTTGATGTTAATACAGTTTTTTCAAATATTAATTCATTAATTTTTTATTAATTCAAAACTTTCTCACCTTTTTGCCATCGTTAAATAGGTAACGAATTCATTATTCCCCTCCCAATCAGAGGTTAGGCTTAACACGTTTTCAGCCGAATATTTCAAACGATTCTGTTTATTTTCCTAATGTTTGATGCATTTAAAATTAAACATTGTTAATTAATAGGTTTTTCGGACTCATTTTTAAGTACTTTCGAATTAAAAGAATACATAATCAAGAAATTACTGCTAATTTGTATTGCGTTACTCCAACTGAAACACGCATTTTGTGTTGCCTCAATTGGCGTTGGAAATTCAGCTGTAGAATAAAGTTTGATCATTTTTTTTATAGTAAACGTAATTATTAGTCAGGACTAGCCTAGTTGGTTGGGCGTTGGATTCACATTTCTTGTGCTGCGAGTTCGAACTCGCCAGCCAAAGACTGTGTGTGTGTGTGTGTGTGTGTGTGTGTGTGTGTGTGTGTGTGGTAGAAGCTAAATCTGTCATGGTCACTAATTCCTCCATGTCGAGAGTAATATCATTGGGGGTACTGGTTCAGAGGTAATCATTCTCTATTCCAGATCTAAATTATGATCTATGAATGAATGAAATATATGAAGTTCGTCCCTTAAAAAAGGTTTGTGACGTGTGTGAGCTAGAAGTCTTACTTCTGCCTTCGTTGTATGACAGATGCGTACAGTACACTTACCGTACCGGTCAAAAAACTGTCAATCGATGGCTTCGTTTACAAGGCGGTTGTGTTACTGGTAAGATTCAGTTCTCAAAGGGGTTGCAACATTTTAAACGATATCTAAAAGTGTCAGATTTGGCGAAAGTTAACATGATGTTTAACTTAATTTGAAATACTTAATGTCATGTGTTTTGATATCATATTTTCCACTTTGTTTTCTATTAAATATGAATTAATGTATTCACCTCGAAAAAATAATCTAGATTTTAGTAAATGCATTACTTTACATAAATAAAACTATTCGCATTAAATTAAAGAGCTTTGGTTTCATTAGATTTGATTTTCCTACTTCTTGATTCGTTTATTTAATTCAGTAAGTTCGAACACTGAAATAATGTTATTTAAATATTAAAAAAGAAAGTTGCTTCTTAAGTTTGAAGTATGATTTAATGAGGTTAATGGTATTGAAATCATTTGTAAGCAGGACATGTTGCAAAAGCAATTCTTGAAAGGCCGTAAGTAGTAAGAAAAGCTTTCATCCACAGATGTTAAGTCTTCATGTTATATAAGTTTTTAAAATATCAGCTTCACAGTAGCAGCGCCATTATAAATTTAAAGTTTTCTGTTTATCATCGTAGATTTAATTTCATATTTGTTGTTTTTTTAATCAATACTCTGATAAAGATAAATTATTTGTTCAGTATATAGCTTTATTTATCGAACGAGATAAAGCAAGAACACTGTGCTTAAGAACAGCGCAAGAAGAAACAGCCAAATAAAACAGAAGTACATTAATGTTTTGCTAACTAATCATCTGCATCTGTGAAAATCTGTAGGAGATGTTAACTGAATTCAAACTTAATTTTTTAGATGCACTATTTAGTAAACCATAACTCAAATCTACTGCTGAAAAATACATTAAAAAAAAAGGAATTTTACATTACAATATGCATTATATATTCTTCAGCGATTCAGAAAAAAACGTAATTATTTCCGATTTTAGAAAAATTTTGAGCCGTTTTAAGCATTCAAGGGACCCTCAGATAAGGCAAATAGTGTAGCCCCTTTCTTCCACCGATTCTGTATCGATTTCCTTTTAATTTTTATTCAGCAGTTTTAACAAACAAATTTTGAAAAACTGCTGTCGCAAGTCCCTTTTTAAAGAGCTTTTTTTCCCCAATATTTCACATATAAAAAACCTGACAATTTTCTTTTAAACAATTTAAGTAATATCATAAAAGGTGGGGACATTTGTTTTTTTTTTAAACTGAAAAGATATTAATTTTTTAGAATTATAAAATAGCACAAAGAATTACTTGTAATTAGTAATTAGGAAATTGTAATAATTAGATAAAAACCCCAAAATTGATTTAATCAGTTTGATTTTGGCTTGAGTAAAATTGATTATCCGGCTTTCTGTCATTAAATGAAAGTACAAAACTAAATAATTTTCTAAAACTACTAAAAATTTTCAAAAGCTGAGCGACTCCTTGGCAAGTGCCAACTTTACCTACTTAATAATCCTGCATCCCTCCACTTAAATAAAATTATTTAAACAATCCTTTTCGACTTTCGGCATTACAGTTCCAGTATTGCTGATTCCAATATCTCGGGAATTAAATCATATTTATTAGAAATGACTTTAATATGTCCATTGTACCGGATGTTTTTCAGCATTTTTTTTCACGTTAAAAAAATATGCATGTTGCAGATATTTTACTATAGAAAAAGTCAGGTTATCTCACAATGAGCCCATACTTTGCAGAAGTCCGGTCGAGATCAATACAAGATTTCAAGAGCAAATGAATTTAGAGCTATAGTTTCTTTATAGTAATTCCTTTCTGTAATTTACTTTCAATCATAATTTATGAAACATTGATCATACCTTCAATATATTTCTGTTAAATAAATATGTAATCGTGTTATTAAATGAAATGAATAATTTTCTATTGATATATTGTTAAAAAAATTGCATCTTTATGCTTTTGTAAGATGTGTAATTTTTTCAAAACATGCTAAAAAATTTTGTTTTTTTTGCATTAAATTTGAAGAAATAATTAACAGAATGTTAATTATATAATTTACAATAGATCACATTTATATTTGAAAATTACTGTCGAAACAGTCTCTCAGAAGAAATGGTTAAAGTATTTAAATATTTCTTCCTGTGTATAGCATTAATTTGTTATGAAATTCATATATTACTAGTATTAATTATAATTTACATAAAGATATTCTTCCCATTTCCTCCTAATGCAAACAATAACAACAAAAATACAATTTGAAGGTATGGGATACAAAATGAAGTAAAGCAAAATAAACCCAGTTTGTAGTAGCAATTATATGTCAAGATTATTCAGTATTTAATGTATTTCTTTTAATGTAGAATAATCTTTTATTTAATTTTGATAATTCATGAAACATATATTCGTGACAACAAGACAAAAGACAAGGTGAAGTATCAGCAACTTTTTATTTACTTAATATATACTTAAGAAAAAGACACACTGTTTGCATCTTCATTGATGATTCGCCCTTGCCCAATTTTTATTTTTCTGTCTATATTTTGTGCTCATAATATTTTTTCCCCGTTATATCAGTTAAAATCAGCGATATTTTAAAATGGAAGCATTAAAAAGTATCTAGAATTGCTTCATTATGAAGTTAACTAACATCCGTAAATACAAAAATAAAATGTCAAAAATTATTATAAGCATAGATAATATTGAAACCTACTCATCATGGAAATATATATCTAATATTCTTATTCTAATCACAATTTAAAAAAAAGGTAGAATATTCGTGACAAGAAGACAAAGTGAAATATTCGTGCCATTGGTTTTTAAGTTTCTTTTCAACAGTGAAATATATTGTTGCGAAATACGTTTAAAATATTTCAAAGAATTTATAGAATATAGAAAGAAAAATTATATGGTGAAAAATTTGGTATCATTTAAAAGATTATATTTTTGAAAATCGCTCCGAAAATGATTTTCCTATTCACCCAAGTATATATTTACCAAATTTAATTGGCATAAATCAGACGGTTTGATATGTAAGAGTCTGCACATACATACTGTAACAAACAGACGTAAGCTTTTTCCTTTTGTCTAAGCATCAAAGTTCTGTTAAAATACCAATACATTTCCTCGCCAAATATTCTTGCCAACAGATAACAAACTAGGTTTTAGCAAACCTAAACTAATTACTCCCTACCCCCTATTTTCAAAGGGGTACGCATGATTTATTGGGCGTTTATGGCTCGTACGGGAATATCCGTACGGATCAGTCCCACTACCCACTGAAATTACTGCACCCCTCCTTCCGTTGTAAAACGGAGCACGAGAACAATAATAATTGTAATTATTTATTAAAAAGTAACTAAAATAAGAAAAAAAAAATGTTAACCTTAGTAGGAATTGGCTTAAAATTATTTTATATTACTTGTTAAGTAGCAGTATATCTGATTACTCTAAATTATGGCAGCTCAATTGTATACATTTTCTAATTTTGAGTAAGCAATTGAATTTAGCGGTAATTGTAATTTTCAGTTCTTCATTTAAATTAATTTACTTTTCTAGATATATATAAATTTTAATAATTCTTAATTTACATTAAAGTACTTAATAAAATAAGATAAAAGGTTTGCATTTTTTTAAATGTATTCTATAATTTTTAAGAATTTTAAGGTCGGAAGTTAGAAATTTTTGAATAGAAATTCACAAAAATCCAGAGACCAATCGAAGGAGCAAGATCTAATGCATCACTTTTCTGAACTTTATATTTTCCCATAAAATAGCAAATGTAGCAAAAAAAAAAAAAAAAAAAAAAAACCTTTCCAAGAAGCACGATGTGCGCTTTCATTAAGGGGCATTTCAACTTTACAAAAAGATTCTTTGGCAGGAATTAAAGTCTAAAAATAGAATACGCGTAAACGCGTATCTTTGAACGTTGCTTTAAGATAAATCACATAATTAAGATACGCACATCTATTTCTAAAAGAAAATATTTGATGACGAGTAAAAAAAAAATCGATGCTTGTAACAGGTTTTCTACCGCTTACATTTCAAATGAAGTTTTGTTGGAGAGAATCGAGCTGATTGCAGCTGTAAAAACGATTTGTGGGATCTGTAAAGAAAATTACGTGGGAGTATAATTCTGTACAAATTTATACGGCCTTGAATTTGTGAATGAATAAAACATTACTGAATAAATTATACAAGCAACTCCTTTTATTTAGATAAAGCAATGTTAGAAAACTTCACGAAACGAAATAAAAGCTCCTCTTTTAATGCTCTTTTTCTGAATGATTAACAATTTTTTTAAAAAAAATCTTAACCAGGTAACTGTTTTTGACGAGTATACTCGTCATGGAAAGAATGCACCATTTTGTTTTATAAGTTTTTATTCGTCAGGAGTAATAAGTTGTGACAATTTGCAGTTTGAATTACAATTTTAGTGAAAACTCAATTGCATACATTTTCGTAAATTTCAAGTTATTTTAAATATTTTGAGGCCGAGTCGAAATCATAGGAGCAAATGAAATATGCATAGCATCAATGCTTTGCTCACTAACATTCTCTAGTGACAATTAAAATAATTGAATTTTTTTTTCTTTTCGTTAATATGCAAAAAAAAAAAAATGTAAATATATAAATCTATAAATTGAAATTATATATATAATAAGTCGTTTATTGCAACATAATTTCATGTTACACATACTCCGTATTTGACGAGTATACTAGTCATTGTTAAATTTTTGTGGCACAATTTAGATACGCATTTTCCGAAGAGATCGAAAAAGTTAACTGGTTAAAAATGATTTAAATTATCGTTTGGGGAAAGCTTGAACGTGCGTTATGTTTGAATTATAACGCAAATTATCAGTTCATAAACATCTGTCTGTTATTTTTCAGCTGCTTGAAAAAAAAAAAACTTAAATTAGGTTTACTTTATTAATATTAACAGCTACACTTACGTAGAAACGAAAACCTTGTAGGGAAGTATTCACACACTGTTCTATTTGCTTTATTTGCATATACTGACAGTCTCCCAATTTTTTCTTCTCGTATGTATCTGGTTATCTTAAACTGATTCATCTAAAATTTTATGTCTGGAGATTTTCTATTATTCAGAATCATTTAAAGGACAAAGAATTTGGGTTCGCTATTGGAAAATTTGATTGTGAGAATATAAATGTGTAAATGGACCCCTTTTATATGAATGCAGTTTTCATATTTTTAAAGCTGACGAACCTACGAGTTGAATATTTCCCTCTTAAATTTAGCTTTTATAGACTGCGAACATGAACTCTTAATTTTTTGATCGACTGTACTAGATAGCATATTCCCAAACCCAGCCCTATTTTATGTATCGGAGAAAATGGAGCGACATCATTGGTTCGAAATGCCGCGCATTTTGTGATGGGAATGTGACGTCATTATAATTGACCTTCGAAATAGTTTCAATTGGTATTTCTAGTTCTGATTATGCATCATTATTTCTGAAGTTCGGATTTGCTATTGTTATGTGATTTCAGTCTATCATTTTTTTACCTGTTATTTTTCGACTGAATGGATTTATCTGAGCAAAATCGTATGAATATAACAACCGAGAATTTGCCTTCGAATTTCGTACACGAAATTGTCGAACACAATGAAATCATTTCCGTTAGGTACAATTTGAAATCTATGGATGGTACCAACGAATGGGTGATTTTAAATTTTGAAATTCACGATTTTTACAGGTTTGATACATTTCAGAATCAATTATTTTAGAAAGTAATTTTTTTTTTGTTCTTGACATAAGTGAATTCTCCTTTGTGTTATGATTCTATAGTAATTTTTATTTCCCAAAAACTTTTTGGGCGAATTGAATCATTTTATTGTTCAATTAATCATACTTATTTTACATCTTGGTGTTGCAATGGTGTATTAATTCATAAAGCTTAGTTACTTTTTTTGTTCTAAGCTTGAGTTGTATAATTTTATATTAATAACTATTTAAGTTAGCCTAATTTATAATTAAACCCTGAGATTTTGACATCCATGATAAATAAGTTTATCACATAATTTTAAAATGCTATTCCTTGAATCTCTTTGCTCCATTTTTTTAAAAGTTTGCTTTTTCTGTTTATTGATATTAGATATTGATATTTTATGACCTATTTAATTACTTTAATAATAAATAAAGTACTTAATAAAAGTATTAGATCTTTCCAATTGTCTGATAGTTTAACTAGTTCAAATGCTTTTTGATAGTTTAAATGCAATGAGTATTTAAAGATTCAGTCTTAAGAAGTAGAGGAGAAGGGGGAATAAGTTTATTTTCAACCTTGCACTGTGTAACAACTCGTATTTGCATCATTAACATGTTTCGATTTTTTTAAAATTTAAAGCATTTATTAAAGTTTTTGATTTTTTTTTTAAATTTTATTTTCATTTTTCGGAAAAAAAAAATTCAATTAGTGTTTCTAAATTGATTTTTAAATTGCTCCTAGCACTATTTATATTTCGATATATTTTTAAAACTTTGATATATTCAAAACTAACTATAAAAGAAAATATGCTGTTCAGGATTCAATTGGAATCATTTCAATAATCCATATCTTTGGCTATCAATAAATGCATTCAAAATACATACATTACTAGAGCAATAAATACAGCATTATAATTAGTGAATGATACACAGCAGTTTAAGAATTTAAGATTTTATAACTTTTGCTAAATATCAGAAAAATGTAAGATAGAATATCCTGTATATGGCTTATTATTTCATCAGTCAACAACTCTAGTCAACTCTGATTATTTAGAATAAGGACAAAAAAATCTTTTTTTAACGATTTGTTTCGAATTCTCAAATTTAAATTTTTAATTCTTTAATGTGCGATATGCTGAAACAACTAATTCTCATGAAGATTATCCACAATTAAATATTTTATTTGAGTTTCTCAATAATTATTACATAAATATCGCTCATATTGGTGCAAAATTAAAATCAATAAAATAACCGATTTTGAAAGTGTGGACGGAGAAAGAGAAAGCGGAAATTGCCTCTCGGCCTCTAGAAAGTTTAATCTGGTCTCGGGAGTCATTAGTGGCTTAATGAGAATGGATATTCCAGGATCATGGTCTCGCTTGTCATCAGTTTTGATTGTCATAAATGGCAAATACTTCTTAATTTTTAGTTTTCATGAAGCATGATGATCTCTACTCCCATCTTGCTCTTTACAGTTGGTATTTTACAGTGCATTCACATATATGTTAACTCCGAACATAAGATAATAGTATTTTGGGCTGATTCAGATGCAGTTAGACGAATTAATTCAGGTTGTTTTTGACTCTCAACTTGAGACTTAGAATTGTGTCATTTGGGCTGCTTCAGATGCAGATTGACGAATTAATTCATTGACTTTTTTACTGTGAATATAATCTTAAAGATCATTTTTCTAGGTGAGGGATCGGATATATCTTGCATTTTTGTGAAGGGATATAATTTTAATTATGTTCTTTGCAGAAGATTTTGGGAATTAAAACTTCTAACTCTACATGTTATCGCAAAGTGTAAAAACTCTGAAAAAAAACCCCTCCTTCTTTAATTAATATCATTTATTTTTCTATCCTTACGAATATGAAACAAGCCAGTTTCTTTAATTAATTTTTTCATTCATTTCTTTCCGTGATATTTTAGAAATCGTGGACGGTGGTGTATTCTTGATGACAATAGATTACATTCATACTTTGAAAAATTAATAGTTGGATGTTTGATAGGGAATTAACTTTTTATTGCGCTAAAAAAGTAGCGTCACTTGATCATAAAATTTAAAATGCATTTAATTTTCTTAATATAATTAATAATAATTTCTTAACAATAATAGTTCGTAAATAAAATATAAAAATATAAAATATATGTGCTTTTTCGTATACTAATAAAAGTATGAGTTATAATTGTTTTTTTTTTTTTTTTTGCATTTGTTTCAAAGATAAAATTATAGATATCTGAATAATTTTTTAAAGAATAGTTAACATTTAATAATATGTGCTTCAAATGCATCTTTCACATCTCATTTAAATTGGAAAAATTTTCTTTTAAATTCTTTGTTTTCCTATGTCCTATCACTGATGATTTAAAACTATAAACTTAAAAAAAAAAGTAGAAATCGTACAAAGTGATTTCCCCCTCCCGAAATTTGTCACTACAGTGAAAACTTAAGATATCTTGCTTTCAATGCCCTTTTCTGTTCATTTTCTACCTAAAAACTGAATGTAGCCCAAAAGAAAGCATCAGCAGGATATTCCATATCCAACCCCAAAATTCCATTAATTACTTAGGAGAGTTGACTGACAACAGTAATAAGCGTGATTGATGGTCACAACTGTCTGCTTGACCATTCTGTTCGTTATCAGAGACCATGACAATTATATTATGTTTCTGAATGCGACATGTGTTTCTGGAAAGGGGTGTTATTCTTCGATTGCTGCCATTGTGAGAGGAAAAACAGTTTGTAAATACAGAGCTATCAGTACACCTGTGTTTGAGTACAATGAAACAGGAAGAATTGACTATACGTCTCCCTCAAAAATGCCTTTCTCTTGTTCCCTCCCAAGGGGGTTCAACAACTATTTCATAAATGGAATGGGGGGGGGAAGGCTGGGTCAGACTACAGGGCGTTTCCCCTTGTTTTTAGAATGTAGAAAGTAGAAGGGTTTCTTGCGCTTTTCTGTCCAGTTATTCTATTGTGAAAATACAACACGATTCCTTTCTAAACATGCATATATATATATATATATATATATATATATATAATATAAGCACAATTTTTGGAAGTTTCGTGGTCGTAGAGAGAAGACACTTTTAATTTTAAAACTGTGCTTTATTCCATCCCTGGAGGCATAATTTATATACAGGAAGCGACGAGTCATGTCGGTCTACATCACGACACAAGAGCAAAAAAGGACAATTATTTATTATATTACAAAGAGATTTTGATAGTGATTTCTTCGCACCTGTTTATTTGGTTAAGGGAGTTGTAAGGAAGAAATTCCTCTTTTTCTTCATTCGATGTGTTGGAACTTGTCGATTTCAGCAATTTTACCATTACAAAAATGTCATAAAACAGTATAAAACAAAGTTCACTGCATAATGATAAAAAAATATATATAGAATTTTATTTCAGCATCATATATGTTTGAAATTTCTCCTTGTACTCGCCCGTAAAAAACGTTAATGACGTGTGACACGAGAACAACAATTGTAGTTATTTAATAGAAAGTAACTAAAATAAAAAAATTCTTTGTTGGCCTTAGTAGGAATTAATTTTTTTATATTACTTGTTTTTGATACAAATTATAGATGGACCTTTTTCCTTTATATGATGAAAATACAGTTAATTTTATCAACTATTATTGTTTGATTTTTTCTTTCAGTCAGTTAAAATGATAATTTTTTAAGTCCGGAAGCGATCACGTTAAACGCCAGCTACTGAATTAATTTCTTAATTCATAAATAAAATCATAAATGAATAATTGCCTTCAATGAAATTTATATAATTTATCGGCATAATTTATGTTTACAGAAATAAAATACAAAGTGAAAGAATACATTAAGCCATTAAAAATGTTCATACAAAATTGTAAATAAAATCTTGATAATTTTTTCTCCAGAGGTTATAATATGTAGAAATTCTAAATTCTGTTTATATTGAGTAAATTTTCAAATAGTTACAAAATTATGATATAAATAGTGACTTGTTGTTTGTAATTTACTTTTATAATCTGTACTGATTCATGAGATTACGAATAACTTCAGTGTCAGGTTCACTCAATGTAAACTGATGTAAATTTGAAAAATTAAACACACACACATTTTGATTTGATTATCAGCTGCTTTGGTTGGTTGGATAACCTTTTTTTTAAAATTTTTTTTTATCATTTTTGTATATTTCTTAAAAAGTTGTTTAAAGTATTTGAAACTAATTTTTTTAAAAAATTAAAATTACACCTGTTTATGTTTTTTAAAATATTTGACTGTTTTTGAACCATAATGAGCGTCTATCAAGGCAATTTTTGGCTATGCCCTCCAAGATCACCAAGGCAAAACTAGAATTTTCATTAGAAAGTAAAAGTTGTTTATATCTTTGTTCCCTAACAAAACAAGTCTAAGTCTAAAAAATCAACCTTTTCGTTAGTAAATAGAATATACTGTCTCATTTCTTTTTCATTGCATATGACCGACCAAACTACTATAATTGCTTAATTTTATGCAGTTTGATTTAACATGAATAATTTTTTAAAAATATTTCTAAAATGTAATTTAAAAATATTTTAAGTCAAATGAAAAATTGTAATGTGAAGAACTTAAAACTGAAATGATGTAATTAAAGGATTAATCATTTTTCTGTTTATTTTTTAAACATTCCTTAAAAATTAAAATATACTAAGAATGTCATCAAAATCTAATTTAGCTTATGTATCAATACTTCTCACTTCTTGTTTTCAACATCTGAGTTTATCGTTTAAAAGAAATTTGGAACATTGATAAAACCCTGTTTTTATTTTTCTATTGCTGATAATGCTTTTTGCATAGTCATGCTTTTCACAATAGCTATTAAACGAATTTTCAATTTTATTTGTATAGATTATTTTAACCTTATTTTAATTTGTATAGAATATTTGAACCTTATTTTAATTCGTATAGATTATTGAATTTGAATTGCACACTCATTGATGGATTAAAAAAAAATTTGATGCACATGTGTATTGGCACTAAGAAGAATATTGCGTTCCTGCGACCCTCTAAAGTATGCTAAATTAGAACTAAACGATTTTTTCTCCGCTATAACTTCTGAATAAACCTCTGCTCAAATTTTTTCCCATCTTAAAATTCAAGAAATTAGCTTTTTAGTGCAATGGATTTCATTTCTAACCGTCTATTTCTCCGATTTTAATCAAATTTTTAAAATGAATTTAAACATATTTCAAAACATTTTTTTTTCCGTTTAAATTTTAAATATTCTACTGTTTTGATTACATCTATCACTCAAATGCTTTTGCCATTGTTGAACTTTTTTTTTGGACATTTTAACCCTTTGCACTCCGAAAAATAATTAGATTCAAAATAATTCACCTAATACAAAGACTTGTTAATTGCTATGAAAAATAACTATGCATAATTCTTTTTAAGTCGAATGAATTTCTTTGAAAAATTAATCTACATCTCTTAACCATTATGTAGGCGTTTTTAACAGTTTCATGTTAAAAATAAATACATAAAATGTCAAAATGATGCACAATCTTGAATGGTGAGTCAGGGGCACCATCGGAGTGCAAAGGGTTAATTTTGCTTTCGTTACACAGCTTTTTTCGTCTAGTTCTTTTGGTAGTACGTTTTGACCAGTATTTTAAAAGTTGTCGTTTGAAGTTCTTACAATTGTCTGAATTTTGTCTCTTAGTTATTTTAAAGTTTTAAAGAGTCCAATTAGAATGATGTAAGCCTTTTATTTAATTATTATTATTGGTTTTAAATTTGAGCTCATTGAACAGAATTCCATTTTAAAAATAAGCAATTTAAGGTTATGAAGCTATCGAACAAACCTAATCTTAATCACTAATTAAAATTGTCTGTCAAAATTTTTCACTCTAAGGATTTTTTAGTTAATCATCTGCAAATTCTTTGCATTGAAGATTTTTAACTTATAATAATTTTGGTTTAATTTATACTCCTTTTTTTTCTTTTGATCAAAAATCCTAATCAGAGCATTTCTCTTAAAAAGTGAAACTATTGAGAATCTCTTTAGATATTGTCTTAAATTAAAATTCTTACAAACACTTAATTTCATGAAAAGTGTGTATCATATGTAGCTAGATTCTAGAGAAGATACAAATTTTTGAATACGTGCACCAAACGCTGACACTGAAATCGTTTTTGAAACTGATCCCGTAGAATAGTTATTAGTTGTAATTAGTGTTGAATAATTGGTACCAATTAATTGGAGGTTTTTATACAAAATACAGAACAAATAAATATAGGGCTCCGAGAAAAATACTTTCTCTTCTATGAGCTAATGAGATTTAGTAGCTAATCATGATTTTATAGCATAAGACCGACTGTAAATTTTTGAAAGACTAGATCAAGTCTTGAATGTGAAGAGCATTTTAAAACTGATACAATAAAATAAAAAAAAATGTATCAAATTGCACAATTAATAGCACGAAATGTTTCAAAGTACATTTAACACGTTCGCTGCCACGACTCGAACTTCTATTCGGACCAATTAATTAGACATCTTCCTTTTTGTCTCTTCTCTAATATAAAAGAGAGACAGGAAGGGATGATTTAGTGACATTAAACAGATGGCAGTCAACGTGTTTAATTGTATTAAAGAAAAATGAATACACAAATAAGAGACGAAAAATTATCGGTGCAGAATTTTATTCTGGCTTGGTACTTGTCGAGTACAATGAAGATACTAAACAAGTACAGTACAAAATCATTTGCTTACAATATATTTTGCAATCGGTGGTAACGGGCGGTGAAGAAGCTTCTATGATCTTCATCATGTTTCCGCAAGCAGACACGTTTCATCAATTTAACGAACAAATACAATACTACTATAGTCGGGATGACAAGAAGCACGTAAGGGTTCCAATTCACGGCTAGCACAACGATGGCGTTGAGTATAATGAACCCAACAGTAGCTCCCAGTGTCAACCATACCTGCTTGCAGCAACTCATGCCTCGACTGCTATTTCGCACATATCCTCTATAAGATGAAAAAAACATTGCAAATTAAGAGATGCATTTAAAAATAACTTTATAAAAAATGAAATGAAATGAAATGAAATTTTGGCAACATTTTTCTAGCTGCTTTATTACGATTATTATCTTATAATGGAACATGATTAATTCAGACAGAATCCGGGGGAAAAAATCTTTTCGGCTAAAACTAAATTAAGAGAAGTGCTGTGAAAATTAAATGCATCATGGATAACCATGATTTCGCTATTAAAAAAAACACCGCATGAAATTTTATGCTCATAGCTTTAATGAGCGATGTAAATTAATAAACAGTAATTTATTAAAAATTTATTATAATTAGTTATAAAATATAAATTAATAATTATTATAAATGAAATGTATACAACATTCTGAGTACAAAAATTTTGCTATAAAATTTAAAAATAACAAGTTTTTTTGAAGAGCGAAATTATTAATTCTTTTTTTAAAGAAATAAAATTATGAATGAAGAACTTTAACAAATTATTCGTTTTTTTTATCATTAAAAACCCAGAATATAAACATTTTTAGCTATTAAAAATTATTTTTTCAATTTTATGTTAATTAGTGTGAGGACGCAACAAGTATATTAATCAGAACGTTTAATGCCTAAATTTTCAAGTTAAATTTTGACCTGCGTTCTGAAATTTTACCTACAGAAGTTTCGAATAGACTTGCAAATAGTACTATTTTCAAACTAATTCCATTGTAGCTTTTTGTACCGTAGAATAAATTGTTGCTCAGCAAGTCTCGTCCATTTCTAATTTTAATTCTTATAAATAAATTATAAAAATAAATCTAATAAATATGTTATAATCTAAGACTCTAATAAATAAATTATAAAACTAAGCAATAATATAAAAATCGTGTTTCAAAAATTTTATGGAATAGGAAAATATATGAATAGATATGACCGAATTGGTTTGAACGTGATCCATTTTTTAAATAATTTTTTGCTGTAAAATTTGTTTGTTGATATGATAAATGTATGTCATTGCGGTAATATATCCTGCAAAGAGAATTTTTACTATTAAATAAATTCTATCTGGTAATATTATTCATATTCATCATTGAATCAAATGTAAAATTAATGAAAAGTTATATTTCATTCTCAATATGAATCATGCAAAACATATTGGTTGATATGTATTAAATTAGAAACAAATACTTGATAAATTAAACATTTTTAATTTTTGCAGTAAAATTAGTTTTAATAAATGTATGTCATTGTGGTAATAAATTCTGCAATGAGAATTTATCTCGTACAATGACAATTTGTTTTTCCCAGTTTTTAAAACAGGCAATTTCATATTGAAAAAGCTGAGATGAAACTGGGTCTCTCTCTCTCTCTCTTTCTCTACAAACACACACGCGCGCGCGCATTATATCTGATTTAAACCTTTGTAAAAGTAATTTTAGCACCTGCATGTTTGAGGAACTCTAGTTAATAAATTATAAAATAATAAATGTATGTCATTGTGGTAATAAATCCTGCAATGAGAATTTATCTCATACAATGACAATTTGTTTTTCCCAGTTTTTTAAAACAGGCAATTTCATATTGAAAAAGCTGAGGTGAAACTGGGTCTCTCTCTCTCTTCTACACACATACATACACACGCACGCATTATATCTGATTTAAAGTCTATCTTTAAATTTATAAATGTTGACATGATAACTACAAGAATTGTAACTAGTTGTTTAGTAATATGAACGTCCCGTTGTAAAGCAACACTTGGGTATATGCTGGGACGGACCTTATAATTTTGAGCCGCGGTCAGATGATGAGGACGACGTCTGAGCTGAAGCCCTCCCTTTCCGCACCACACTAGCGAGAGAATGTTTGGTCCTGATGGATTTAACGAGTAACAGATCACCTTAAACGAAGGTTGAATCGGGTTTTGAACGTGAAACGCAACGAGCCGAAACCTTACTACCGGGCCGTAGCGGCCTTTTAGCATGTGGTAATATAAAATTCTAACTTACCGGGAATCGGGAGAATCGTCAAATCGTCGTGATGGAGCTCGATAAATAGTTTCGATCCGACCGCGCTCCAATTTTTCCAAGGTAAGTGCTTCGTCTGCCAACTCTTCTTCCAGGAGTCTTAGTCCTTCGTCAATTTCTTCAGGCTCAGCATTGGAGGGAATAGCAGGCCGAAAAGGAAGTTTAAGAGGTTCCATTTTATGCTGTTTGAAACAAAAAAGAAAATTAAGTATCCACACAAACATTTGTGCTGTATAATATAAAAAAATATAATGAATAGCATATACTAACAGTGCAATGTTATTTCTGTTCTTTGAAAGTGAAACCATTCTATTTTTGAAAATGTATCATCAGTTGCTAGTATATTTAAACAAATCATTCGAACAGATTTTTCTATTGAAAAAAAATTATTTGTTTGGAAAATCTTAAAGGGGGGGGGAAATGCATTAAACACCGTATTTTTCTGCCGCCTTGAAGTATTCCCTCTCTTTTCCAACCACTCATTTATTAATCTTTGAACATCATTTAGAATTTTTGATTAGTAGATGGAGGGTCAAGGGTTAAATGCATGATTCCATTAAAAGAAAACACGCTTTCGCGGATTATGGTGATGCTGGCTCTCGTGTCGTTCTCGTCATCTTCTCTTACTTTCTCATCACGGCTCAAGATTAAGAAGTTTTTCAAAAATGACTATTCTGTAACGTCAATGCGAAATTAGTTCCTCTATATCAATTTCATTGCCAGGCTGTAGCTCACAATAAATGTCTCCCAATAAAAGGATTTAGTAATAGTTTTTTTTTTTGAATTAGTTATTTCTTAAAAGCCGTTATTCTATATTGAAAATATTTTCAGTAATATTATACCTGTTAAAAGAAAATAGTTATTTTAACCCTTTGCAGTCCGAAAAATAATTAGATGGAAAATTATTCACCTAATACAAATATTTGTTTATTGCTATGGAAAATAAATATATATAATTCTTTTAAGTCGAATTTCTTTGAAAAATTAATCTGCATCTCTTAGCCATTATGTAGGCGATTTTAACAATTAAATTTGAAAAGTAAATAAAACAGCAAAATGAGTCTTGAATGTCGAGTCACACTCGGCATCTGACCGCAAAGGGTTAAAGCACTTGATTTATTTTTATTTGCCTCCTAGTTGAAATGGGCAGTATTTAATAAAATTTTGCATCATACTTAAAACTGTCAAACTTTTTTTAAACATTTTTTTGTGAAGAAGAGTCGGTAATTTTTGAGAAGTTATGAGTTTTCAATAATTAGTCGGTAATACGAATCTCATTTTAAATAAAAAATTAAAAAAAAAACACAATTTTTTCCCTACATTGTAATATTTTATATGGAAACGCTAGGGATATGAAAATACTTCCAGCCCAAACATTACTGGGCATACCAGCTAGCTATTAACCCTTTGCCTTCGGAAAAGTAATTAATGCAAAATTATTAACAGAATATAAAAACTAATTTTATTTTTAAAAGGTATAAAATACAAGGCATAATTTAATTTATTTAAATTTCATCGTCTTATTCTTACAACACTGTATAATTCTAGAAACTTTATCGGTCATTTTTCAACTGATGACCAGCAATCGCCTCTCGAACGCAAAGAGTTTATAGCTTTATAAAAATGTTTAATTTTGTAAATCATCCGTTAAGATGAAGATTGACCATGTACTTCTATTGCAAAATTGAAGTGTTTTTATTCCCATGCCCCATTCTGATTGGAAGGACTTTATCCATCTATATATTGGATATAAAACTACAAAATTTGTTTAATTATTATAAACTGTGAAATGAAATTTTAATTATTCAACAAATTTTGGTGGAAATGCTTTGAAAGGTTATCTAATTTGATTTACAAAAATTGAAAAAAAAAAAAAAAAATCCAAATGATCCCATGGTCCTATTTAAAGTTTAGTGACACAGCTCAGCAAATCCCGAGTACGTATATGAATGGATATTGAATGTCCAGAATTGTTTTGAAATATCTCCGATTTTGATTTTACTCAAAATAAAATTTTCATCGTAAGCGAAGAGAGGTGGTGCGTAAGTTTTATGAGAAGTGCTTATTTTTTATTTTATGGAATGATATAAGCATCATAAATTCTAGACTGTTATTTGAAAATTCTCACACACTACAAAAAGGCACATAAGAAATAATTTTAATCACCCTTGTAAACAACTGTTGAGATCATGTGCTCTGTTATCAGTAATAGTTAAAGACGCAAATATTTCTTGAATAGACCAATTCTTGTCTAATAATTTTCGAGATTTTTTTTCCTTTCTATTTTTTAAACAAATGTTCATAAAGAAACGAGCATAATTGCGATACCTGAAAACAACATTTAATGTGTCTCCTTAATTAATCGCAGCAATTTAAAACTTAGTTATACGCGACTTTAAACTAGAGTACATCTTCGTATAGTAGTGTCTTGGAATTTCAGCTTAGAAAGTCTTTTTGTGTGCAGAAATCTTGCCATTTCAATTTAGGTATCAAAATATTTTAGAGATCTTAAAGGGAGTGAAGGTTTTGCTTAGTTTTTCGAATTTCTACCAATGAAGTTACAACATTTGTTCCTAATTTTGCAATAATTGTTTGATTTAATCTAACAATTGGATACTTATGGCTTAGTCATAAATGTACAAATGCTGTTTTTGATAAATTCCTTCTGAATGTCATTTTTATTGCTTCATGCAATTGACTGCGATAAATTTCCCATCTTTTAGCACGGTTGTCCCGATCACCGATCATATTGATTCAGTTAAAAGTACATACTTAACGTAAAATAAGACCAAACGGGTGAAAAAAACAACACAAACGCTACTCTTTTTTTTTTTTTTTAATCAAGGAACAAAAATTACATTTCTCAGCAGTGTACAAAACCCTTTAAAAAAGTTTTTAAAAGAAATTTGTCCTGTAAGCCAATCTGAATCAATCAATTCCCTTTCTGGCTCCAAATCAAACATTCCCATACTATTGAACAAAACTTTATGTCCACTCATGTAATTTATTCCTAGTTTTGAAGACGATCATTTTGAGTAATTTCTCAATAAGGTATAAATTCCATCTAGAAAATATATCAATTTCTCGATAAAAATAAGAATTGCCGAAAATGCAAATCACATACCCCTCCCCCCTCTCCAACGCGATTACTCAAAAAGTATCCTGAATAATTAAATATCAGTTTGTTGAAGCATGTAATGTATTATTGAATGCTTAGATTTATTTAGATTTCATATAAGCTTCTTTTCTTTAGTTAATTGCAACATTTTACGTTTGAGATACAGTTTTAAAAAATTATTCCACAATAAGCGGTAATTTCCTACTCCGCCACATTTTGTTACAAATTTAAACTGTTCGTAGTCGTTGTTTGGCAACAGAAAAGTGTAATAAATTATTAAAACTTATGATTTCAAGAGGAAGTTAATATTGCATAACTGAGTATGCGCAAATGAGAAAATAGACCAAGACAACTGAAAGAAAATTTTTAAAGACAATTTTATTTCTTGAAAGGAATATATCACTTAAATTATGTGTTATTAAAATTTTTTATAATTAATTTGAGCATGGATTTCCGTTAAATGCAATCCTCCTTCTCAATTTCACTTAGTATGTTATGGATTATTGTTAACGAATACAATCAAATTTCAGGATTATTAAATTTTTGCGGAAAAAACTCAACTCGGTTATAAAGTATCGCAAAGTTAACTCTTAACAACAAATTTCAACACAAATTTAAGTTACTGCGCAAGCGCAGTTGCCGAATAACTGCTTTCCTCCTCTATTCGCAAAGGTTCGGCCATTTTACTCTTCATTTGAACACTGTATCATTACGCCCGAAAGATAGTCCGATTTCTAAGTTACGGGAAGTTTAATTATGGTTAACATTCTGCTTGTTATTCTCGAAAAAAAATTTGTTGAACTTGAATGTAATTTTAAAAACTTTGTTTATTTAAAATTCTAACTCTTTGAAAGCATACCTGGCGGTTGAATACTGAGTAAAATAATACGTTTGTTAACTAATACAAAAGTAGAAGGGGAGCCGTTCTCCATCAACTGCCCTTCAACTTTTCCTGGACGTGAAAAATTTCCTGCGTAAAAGGTAATTATGCTTAAATTTAGTTTGATCTATTAATTCAACATTCTATTTATTGTTAAATATCTTGTGGTATTTTTTTAAAAACTGATATTTAAATTTTAAAGGAATGAATAAATAAAAATCAATTATTCGATCTGATTCCTGCTTTCCCATTTTCTAAAGAAATGAGCAGTTTTATTTTATTTTTTGAGTTTTTAAATAATTGGAATTCTTTTTAAAAAATAGAAGTGAGCTGCGATTTATTTTAGTTTAGTTGAAACAAATAGTTTGTTTCATTTGTAATGTTTTGAATGTGCTGTGTTTATATTTTTATTGGCTGAGCTGATTAAACGGGATTTTTTTTTTAAATCTTTGATTTTTTTTCTGTATGAAATTGAATTTGCTATCAGTTTTTCTAATCATAATTCTTCATGAAATAAAAGTCAAGTGGCAATTGAATAATTTATGCCTTTGGAAATCATCTCACTTATTAAGCTTATAGATTTCTATTTTACAAAATTGTATTTGGTAAGAAATCATCAGTTGAAGCAAATTTTTCTATATTATTTGTAAAAAGAAAAAAAAAAAACCTAATCAATTCTTTCAGTTTAATTGCACTTCTAATTCATATCTTGTTGCTTTTACTTAAATATCCTCTGCTGGCCCATGAACTTCAAATAGTTTATAAAATTTAATTGTAAGTTTTAGTAAATAAGGTAATAAAGTTTGCTCTTGATTTTATTTTGAAATATTCTGTATCTACTGCAAAGAATAAACTTAAATTTACTTTAAAGCAGGGGGAAAAATTCTAATGCACCCTGTTTTGTTGTTAAAAGCAAAAAGAAAAATAATTTGATTTAAAAAAAATTATGAATCATATAACTGATACAATTTTTTCTAAAAAGAAATGTCAATATATTTTAATTTTTGTACCATTTCATAAGAAAGAATAAAATTATTTCTGACTTGTTAGTGTCTAAGATAATTAAATTTGTTTAAAATTATTCTCATTTCATAAATTGCACAAAATTCTAGATTTGCAATTCAAAAACTCATCTTTGTAAAGGTACAATTGTAGGTTTCAAATATTTTTTTTGAGCAAGTAATTTATATTTGATTTTCTTCTAACTAGTTTTTTAAAACTTCTAACACTAATTTTATACTTCTATTAAAATTACTTATTTCAGAATGATGGTACTTCAGGAAATTAAGTAAAATTTGGTTTTTCAATCTCATTTAATTTATATACAAACAAGAATTTAGATTTGCATAAATTTATTTAAAATCTGGGATCATCTGATTACAAATAATATCAAAATTGTCCAGTAAGGGAAACTGTTAAAAATATTTGCTCAAAAGGAATAATATATAAGGAAAATATAAGAAATAATTTATAAGGAAAATATCTTCCTCTGCTAGTACAATTGCATTGGATTTTTACAAAAATCTGAATTTACTAATCTAGACATTGAAGTTAAATTATTCAATATAATTCAACATTTTGCATAAACCATTTTTATATCTGTTAATTTATCAAGTGTTTGGAATTTGGAAAAATATTTAAGTACATAAAAAAAGTACATATAAAAGCAAATGTATACAATTGTGTTATGACATAGATATGTAGGGGAGTCATATAAAATCTAAATAAAAAAAAAGCAAAATTGTGACTAATTTATTCATTTAAAAATTAAATATTTTGCTTGACTATTTTGTCTGTCTTAAAATTTTCATTCAGATTTTTTCCTTTTTTTTTTTTCTTCTATATAGGGAATATTTTTAGTCTAAATAAAACTTTCAAAAATGCAAATTTCATTCTTATTTAATTTAATATTATCTAATAAAGTAAATATAAAATTATTGAATGTAGCTTTTCCTCTTTATAATCATTTTAATGCTTTTTTTATTGTAGTGAAACAATAACTTAGTTTTAATATAATTTTTTTTTAATATTTGTAAAATTTTAGGTTAAATACAATTTTCTTATTTTTTGAAAGAAAAAAAAAAGTTAATACAAAATCTAAAAATAAACCATAATTTAACTGAAAGTTTTTCTAATATTATTATTTTAATTTTTTTTGTCTCTGCACTTGGATCTCATTACATAAGTTTTCTCTATATCTAAGCATATTTATAGAAAAATAAAAATTGCAGGAAATGATCAGTGTACATTTTGAAAAAGTAAACTCCTAAACAAAAACAGTTTTCAAGAGAGAAATGGTGGGATAAAAAATGCCTATGTTTTTAGTTGACTTAAGATTATATTCTGTTTTTTAAAAAGATAATTTTAGCTGTGAAAAGGAAATGTACTTTCTGTATTTTCAAATTATTGAAAGATAGAATTTGTGGTCACTTAAAATATATTCATTAAAGAGCACATATAATACATTAGTTTTCAAACATTGTGATGCTTTTGGGTAAATTCTATTATCTGCTTATATAATATATAAAGTTAACAAAATATATTTCAGATTTTTCTTAGCATTAAAATTTTTTCTTATTATTTGTATAACTGCTAATAAATACTAAAGACTAGACTTATGAAACCAGCTAAGGCTGCCTTATTTGGGGGGGGGGAGTGAGCAATTAGCTGATAGAAAGAAACTGTGCTGGAAGACCCTAAACAGAAGCTATATTATTAGGTATTTATAACTGTGAATACAGTAATTTATTTAGTTTTAAACTAAATGAACAGACTTACAACTTCATACATGATAAACAAGAATATCATTTTTATTAAAACTGTTAAATGAATTCTAATCTAGTAATATTATTCATATTCATCATTGAATCAAATGTATAATCAATGAAAATTTATAATATATTTCATTCTCTATATGAATCATGCTAAACATTTTGATAGATATGTATTAAACTGAAAACAAACTTAATGAATTAATCACTTCTAATTTATACATTAAAATTAGTAAAAGTTTTAATAAGTGTATGTCATTTTGGTGATAAATCCTGCAATGAGAATTTATCTCATACAATGACAATCCCTCCTCCCAGTTCTTTATATATATATATATATATATATATATATATATAATATGGTTTAAGCCTTTGTAAAAGTAATTTTAGCACTTGCATGTTTTAGGCTCTAGTCAATAAATTATAAAAATAACCAGTTTATATGAATATGTATGTTAGAGGTTTTTTAGATCAGATAGGGAACTATTTAGTGAGTCAAATGAAAGTAAGTACCCATGATTTATTTAGAAAATGTATTATTTCAAATATATTATTGACTTGTAATATTAAGTAGATAATATAATAATTGACTTATTAAGCAGAATAAAACAAGGTGTAAACATTCAATTAAAATAAAATGCATGAAGTAAATCAACTTGAACCAAAGATCATCAGATTTTTTTGCTTAAAAATAAATAATAATATTTAAGCAAGCATTCATTATTCTTTGTACATTTTTAAAATTTATAAATATAATCTTTCTTTTAATTAAAGGATCTTGATGTGAGTTAGTCTTATATTCTGTCTCAATTTATAAAAATACCTAAAAATTTTTTTTAGAGATTTTATGATGAGAAAAACCAAAGACATTGTTAATAAATTCGAAGGAAAATGGTGTTAATGAAATAGAAAAAGATGTTGATAGAAGCCACTGCACAGCAATAAATTTTTTGAACTAATATTCCAAACACAGACAATGAAAAAAAGGAATATTCTAAATACATATTAAAAATTTTCACTGAACAGTGGGACCAAAATAACCTAATACAGTACTGACAATAGTAGTAAACTGATTCAGCTGCAAGTGCTTTTAGAATATCTCAAAGATTCTTACAATGTTTAGCAAAGGCAGTAAGAGCAATTTTCATAAAAATGGGTTACATAGCAGGATTCAGCATAAGAAGATATTCACCAAAAAATTAAACCAGAAAAAGTGCCTGCTGCTTGCCTAAAATTTCCTTAATAGGAATTTAAATTTTTGTAATATTTTATTTGATGATGAGAAAAAAAATTAAATTGTTTGGTATACAGAAACTTTTAAAAATATGGAGACCAAAGATTAAAAAATCTTCTAATCAGTACTCAGTTAAGACAATTAATTATGGTGATGGATCTATTATGATCTAAGGGTGTATGGTTGGCTGCAGAAGTCAGGAATTTAGTATTTGTTGAACCTACAATGAACAGAATAAACTGCCTAAATAGTTTTTAAAATGTTGTGCATTTGGGAATGTCAAAAAGCTAGATTTTCCAACCTACCGATCCCAAACATACATAAAAGATTGTGAAGGAATAGTAACTATTGTTTTGCGAAGACTTTGGACTATCATCTGCGATTGCAAGATTTAAACCAAAATGGAAAATTTATGACAAACCTTAAGAAAAATATGTGTCAACGAGCTATTTCTAACAAGGAAGAGTTTGAAGCAAATTATCACAGAAGAATGATAAAATCCCTCCCTCACTAACTAGCAACAACAAAAAAACTGATCACTTTAATAGAGGCATTGATAAAATCTGAGAACTGCAAAGAAATTATTAATATTGCAACCCTTATTGTTCTTGTTGGTATTAGTTTTCTGTATCTTTTTTTTTACACAAAATATTTGATGTTTTTCACTTTTAGCTGAATTATTTCTTTTTGCATTTGGATTTAATCGGACATTTACGAGTTGTTGCGTCCTACATGAATCAATATTTGTATATATCTACTTAATAGTATAAGTCAATAATATATCTGATATAATATATTTTCTGTATCAATTATGGGTTTTTACTTTCCTTTGACTATCACTATATATAGTTACACCCCAATTGGTTAATATATTTTTTAAAATTTTGAATTTTTGCTTTAAAATTTATTTAATAATAAGTTTGCTATTGTGATAATAAATCCTTCAATGAGAATTTATCTTGACCAATGATACCTCCTCCCCCCCTCTATTTACTAAACAGGCCTTTCGCTCTGGAAAACTGTAGTAAGCACTGGGTCAGGAAGTTTATACAAAAAGATCTAATTTTAATTTAATGCTTTGCTAAAATAAATTCTTTCTAATTTTACAGGTTCTTAATAAATAAATAAACTAAATATAAGTCTAGTAAGTAATAAAATAGAAATCACATGTTTGAAATTTTTTTTATGAAAGTGCATATTTTAGGAACAGTTGTCTAAATTGGTTTGGGCGTAGTAATCTTTTTAAAACATTAAAAAATTTTAACTGAAATAATAATAAGCAATTTCAAATCTGGAATTTTTTGAAGAGCTTAATTCTCTATATATTTTTAAATATTTAAATTAAGAGTCTTGCAACTTATTCACTTTTTTTTAAAATCATACCTGCGTTATGAAAATTTACATATCAGAATTTCCAATAGTTCCTAGTTGCAAACAGTACTATTTTCAGACTGATACCATTGTAGTTTTTATACCGTAGAAATACATGCTGTTCTTCAAATATTTCGTGTACTTCTAATTTTAAATGTAATAAATTATAAAATAATAAATAATGCTCTAATAAATTATGCTTGGTAAATAAATTTTAAAAAACAAGCTATAAAATAGAAATTGTTTTTCAAAAATTTTATGGAATGGGAAAGTACATGAATAGTGAAGTCAAAATTAATTTGAACGTGATCCTTAAAAAAAATTTTTTTTGCTATAAAATTTGTTTATGTTTGATGTGATCCCTCTCTCTCTCTTTGCACTCACACATGCACACTATATCTGATTTAAACTTTTGTAAAAATAATTTTAGCACTAGCATATGTCATTAACTCTAGTTAATAAATTATAAAAATAACCATTATAACAAGTATTAAAAAAAATTACATGTTTAACATTTTTTACGGAATCTGATAGTGAATTATAAATAGTTAATCTCAATTGGTTTAAATGAAAAAAAAAATTAAAAACATTTTAAACTTTTGCACTAAAGTTCATTTATTTAAAATTAATTATAATAAATGTATGTCATTGTGGTAATAAATCCTGCAATGAGAATTTATCTCGTATAATGACAAATTTTTTTCCCCAGTTTTAAGGCAGGCAATTTCACATTG
>JAOUZG010013423.1:283400-297082 GCA_026289955.1 Argiope argentata | reverse complement strand
TTTAAGGCAGGCAATTTCACATTGAAAAGGCTGAGCAGAAACTGGGTCTTTATCTCTCTCTCTCTACACACACACTTGCTCGTTATATCTGATTTAAGCTTTGTAAAAGTAATTTTAGCGCTTACATATGTTATTAACTCTAGTTAATAAATTATAAAAATAACCATTTTAACTAGTATAAACAAAAATTACATGTGTAAAATTTTTTATGGAATCTGATAGTGGATATATAGTTACACCTCAATTGGTTTAAATGAAAGAAAATTTTAAATATTTGCTCTAAAATTTATTTAAATGGATGTAATTAGTCATTGTGGTAATAAATCATGCATTGAGAATTTCTTGTACAATGACAGTTTTTATATCCTTTAGTTTTAAAACAGGCAATTTCGTTTTGTAAAAGCTAAGGTGAAATTAAGTCAGTTAATTAATATAAAATTTATATCTGATTTAATACTTTGTAATTATAAATTTTCAAGCATGTGATTTCTATTTTTCATGGAAATCTCAAATTATCTTATTGCTTTGAGGTTTTTATGCACTTTAATTAAAATGGAATTAACATAACTTAATGAATATAATTTTATAATACATTAAATTCTTAAAACATTTAAGAATGAAATATTAATTTATAAGTCTCTATAATATTATTGAAATATATTATTTAATAGTAGTATTCAAATATTTTACTTAATACATAAGTAACAAATATATATAATGGAAAATTTGTTTAAATAAAATAAAAATAATAAGTGCTTGTGAAATTTTCATTTCAGAAATAATAATCATCAACCATAACCAATTCAGAATAATCTATTTATAAAGTAATAATTTACATTTGTATATGGTTAATATAGGTTTATATGCATTCTATTAATATAAATTATAGTAATAGTATAGTATATTAATATATAGTATAGTAAAGTATATAAAGTAAATATAGGTTTATATGTTTCTGTTTTGCACCTGAATTTGTGTTAAATACACGCTAGTAAATTTAAATATGATATAGGTTCTACTGGGATTGATGTAAGCTTCTTTTCCCTCTTAATTTCAGAATATTCATTGTAAAATTATTTATTAATAATTGTCTGTCTTTATTTTAAATCCATACAAGCAAAATGTTCTGATTTAATGACATGGCTGTTATAACTCGAATGCAACAGTCATCTCATTAAAAAAAAAAAAAAGTGAAGGTGTTGTTTTTGATCCCCCTAGAATATAGCAAATTATTTCACTGAAAGTATCAAACATTAAACTGGAGTCTTTATGTTAGTAATAGAAGCTAGTAGAACATGCCAGACTTATGATGATTGTTGATGTATTTATTAATATTTTTTATGAAGTTGTAATTTTAAAGATATAAATAGAATTTATATGGAAAAAAAAACCATAGTTCTTGATAAGTGCAACCTGAAACAACACATTGTGTTGCATTTTAATAATAATAATTGTGCTCTTTTGTAAATAAACTGACCCCTCCCCACATTTCTTTTTAAAGAATATAACTATGTTTGACCATTCAAGTGATCACAGTAACTCAAAAGTATTGCAAGTTAAATGGAAGAAATTATGTGGTTTGATTACTAGAATTTAAAGTTTATACCAAATTTTGGACTAAATCTGTCAGAAGATTGTTGATTGTTATATTTAATTGTGAACTTGCAATTTCAACAAACTAGATGAATGAATTTTGGTTTATAATATTTAAAAAATTATGTCCCTAACTTTTAACATTCATCAATTGAATGGACTGGAATCGTTATATATGTGAACACTTTATCATACTTATAGTATTTTGGAGTTAAATGATTTTTGATATTTTGAATTGACATCAACATTGTAAATGATGACCCCAATTGGATAATAGAAAGAAATCTAAAATCCTTACTTGATTCTCTGTTATATAAAGTTAAGCACAAAGTATGCAGTTTTGTGTGAAAAAGCTAAGAAAATTTGGGGCAAGCATTCCCACTATCTTGGGTAGATTATGTACAATCTTTGAAAAATATCTTTTTGCAGTACTAATGGATTTTGCATTCACAAGCTGCTGCTAAAGTACTTATACAGAGGGGAGTATGAGGTGGAAAATTTAGAAATAGAAGATAGGGTTTAGTAAAATGGTAGTATACATTTAGAACATTTCTTCATGAAAATATTAAAGTGCAATAACTATCTAATTTCGAAAAATGGAACTGAAAGTTTTAGCTCGGATTATAAACAAATAAAGAGTCACCGTCTGTTGAGACCCAAGTAGAATAGTAGATAAAGCTCTAACATAACATTCACAATAACACCCCCCCCCCCAAATTATTATTTTTAAATATTCAGAATTACTTAATTGAACCATTTTTAAACTGTTAATTTAATATGAAACTCGCTTTTGTGTGAAAAATAAATTTATTTTCTCTTAATACATGAATTATAATTTTTAAAGAAATTAAGAATATGAATGGGTTTTTAAAAAAGAAAAACGTTAAATAAAATAATAATTTCAATTAATATCTTATTCTTTTATCAAAGATAAATGCTCTCGTAATAAATCACACTCAAAAGTAAATGTTTATTCTTCAAATACTGGAATCAGAATTTTCTATTTAAGCAGGAAAAATAATTTTTTTGAAGATAAATGGAATTTGTTTTCTAATTGGTTCCTTTCAGGTTTCTCTTGTGGATAAACAATTATTGATCAGTTGTGCCAGATATTGAAGCATATCAATCTTGTTTCAAATCTTTTTACGATAATTACCATTTTGTTTCTTGTATGTAATTAAAAAATTTAATGAAATATTTTTGCTATATCAGAAATTTTATTAACGTTTATCATAATTTGAGTTATGTTAGCAATTATTTTTTTCTCCTTAAAACATTTGGTTACTTTTTTTGATAGCAGAAAATGACACATTTCATTTTTATCATGAGTCTGTGTCTTGGGAACCTAATTTTACTTTATCCTACCATAGCTAATTACAACACAATGCATGTAGAAATTGTTAATCTAACAGATCAGAATAAATGGGATTGAGTAAAGTAAACCTAACTTACAGGCTTTGTATTGAAATAAAGTTTGTTGATTTATTTTTACTAGATTTCATAATATTTTCTAGTTAATATTGAAAATACTATACATATATAAAATTTAATGCAGGGGCGAGTTATTAAAATGCAAAGGATTGTATTGGAAAAACTTTAGAACAAATATTTTGAGGAAAATTTATGTGAAAATGGAAGTTATTGAAAGTTGCAATTAATTAAAATGAGGTTTTTATTGAATAATTTAAATTGAGATAGGTGTAAAATAGTTTATTAGTGATTTACTATGTAGATAAAAATTTAGCTCAAGAGGTATGTTTTAGAACGGCTTGTTTTTTAAAAAATGCATCATATCCAGTTTTTTACTGGCTTTCATCATTTTAGTTAGACTGTTGATACAACAAACCAAGTTACTATAAGTGAAGAAACAGAAAAAATTAAAATTACTATTGCTAAGAATTGTAAAACTTCCATTTGCGAGATAAGGGTGCAAGGATGGAGGTTTATTATCCAGCTTATGTTCCTGAATTGATTCTTAGCTCGTGTCATGTTAACAAAGATCAAATCGAATATAACAAGAAATTTAAAATCTGCCAAAATCAACCAAGAAAGCTAATATAGCCTTCGCTTTATTATAACACTGAATGGAGAAATCACAAATTCAATCTCTTAATTACAGTGCAATATAACCCAACTTCGAACAAAGAATCTCTAGCTGTTTCATGTTTACGACAAAAGAGATACCCATGAAATAATAGCACCCCCCCAATAATGGAAATTTAAGGTAATCAAATTATCAAGTAAAAATGATTATGCTAATGGATCATATAAACATAAAAAAATTAAAAATAGAACTGTGTATCATTTAACTCATAGATCACAAGAATAAATTAATCCTGTATTAGGAAATGGCAAAATCAAAGATGATACAAAAATAGCCACATATTACTGTATCCGAATGGATTGTAATTTTGATATTTCACGTAAGGAATGAAGTAAGACATTATTATTTTATATAAATTTTACCCCCCCCCCCCCGGCTAACTATAAAAGAATCAGTTGTAGGAATAATTTTAGTAATGGATACAACTCGAGAAAGACTAACAAAAGTTCAATTGAAAAGAATAAGTTTGTTGTGATTACTATACATATTAGCTAGATAACATCCCTCGGACTGAAGTGCACTTTTGACCCAACGGATATGTTATGTGATTACTATACATATAAGCTAGATAACATCCCTCGGACTGAAGTGCACTTTTGGCCCAACCGATATGTTACTGGACTACCAACCACAAGATTCGGAGTTCGTACCTAGCACTATCCGCTATAATCCACTAAAAGTTTAATCCATTTAGATATTGTGAATTGTATAGGGAAGACATACAACAATGGTGCTAACATGATAAGGAAATATAAGGATGTACAATCTAAATTAATTTCTCTAATACAGTTTATATATAACGATAATACAGTTTATATCCCTTGCCTATCACATTCTTGGAATTTATTGATTTGTGATACTTCTCCCAGTAGTATGTTGTAATTTTTTTATTGGATAGTGCAATGTTTATAATTTTCTGCATGTATAAAAAGATAAATTCTATAAAAACATTGAAAAAAATTACTCTTAAACCTTTTTGTGAATCTATATGGGAAGCAAAATATATTCGGTAGAAGCAATATGCACACAATTTGAACAAACTTGTAATGCCCTAGAAGAATTTGTTGATACAAATACTGATAATGCAGCAGCAGCCGAACCTGAAAGTGTCGTTTCAATACTGGAAATGCTATTTTATATTTAATTGATAGAGCAATATTACCCAAAATTAATACTATCAATAAATTTAACCAAAAACAATTGTTTGTGACCAATTTAATTTTGTTAATACAAATAAATCTAAAAGTAAAATTTAAATAAAGCATTTCAAAAAGAAAGATTATATTCCAAAATGGCAGGATATGAAGTTATATAAAACCTGATAGTTGTTATTTAACATTGCAATTGATACTATTGTTGTACAGATTGAAGTCGGATTTAAAAATATTTCAATTGAATTCATTCTTCCTAAATTATTTGAATCATTAATTAAGAACTGGGATGCACAACTTATGGCCCCCTTAGCCTTTGAAGTTTGCCCGTGAATGTTGTTAGTAAAATAAGGCATATTTAAAATGAAATGACTTTTTCAAATAAACTGGGGGAAATCTGATACAAAAACAATTCTATTTCTAAATAAATAATTTTGCAGTTATTTGTTCAGTTTATTTAATTTTTACTTTCCACTTTGTTACATTTGTGCGATGCAGCTACCTTAAACATGAGCAATTGTGCTAGCATTACAACAGAGGTAGCAAAATCAATGAGTGGTACGAAAATTGGAATGGTTATGCTGTTAAAAGAACACCTTGCCCAGTGTGGTGTAGAATTGTTGCAGTTTCATTGTATTATTCATCAAAAGAATTCAGGTGGTAAAGAATTAGGATTTGCAAACTTAATTCAGTGTGTATCTGAAGCAATTAACTTTATTCGTTGTAATGCTCTCAAACATGGGAAATTCAAAGAATTTTTAAAGGGACCTGATTATCTGCCTTCTGATATTCTTTTATACCACAGAAGTTAGATGGCTCAACTGAGGAGTTGCTCTTAAGCGTTTTGTGGAACTATTTGATGAAATTGTTACATTTCTAAATGACCATGATAGAAATACTAGACGGTTAAAAGAAGCAAGTTTCCAGTGTGATTTGACTTTTCTCGCAGACATGACAGGCCATTTGAATGACTTAAGCATAAAGTTGCTAGGAAAAAAAATCACTACTTTTTTCGATTAATAATGTAAAGGCATTTAAACAAAAGTTATGTTTGTTTCAAAATCAACTGAAAACTAAAAATTTTGTGCACCTTCCCTACTGCCAAAATATGCATGAGAAATTTCCACACATGAAAATGTGGTAGAGGATCAATTTCAAATTCTGCGTAATACATTTGATGATCGGTTTTCAGATTTTGAAAAGTGCAAAATGTACTTTCTCCATTTTTTGATTATGTAAATCTTGTGGTTTAAAGTATGCAGTTAACCTTAATTGATTTACAGAATTCTGATTTTTTCAAAAACCACTTTAAAGAAAAACCTATATTATAATTTTATGAAGATTTACCTGAGGAATTTTCATGCTTAAAGCAAAATGCATCTGTATAATTTTATGAAGATTTACCTGAGGAATTTTCATGCTTAAAGCAAAATGCATCTGTATAATTTTATGAAGATTTACCTGAGGAATTTTCATGCTTAAAGCAAAGTGCATCTATATAATTTTATGAAGATTTACCTGAGGAATTTTCATGCTTAAAGCAAAATGCATCTATATAATTTTATGAAGATTTACCTGAGGAATTTTCATGCTTAAAGCAAAATGCATCTGTATGAGCTACTTTTTTTATTGGCAGCACTTACATTTGTGATCAAACTTTCTCACTAATGATGAATTTAAACAAATCAAAAATGATAAATAGAATAGCAGATGTGAGCCTTTATTTTGTTCTATGTTTTGCCATAACCAATCTTAAACCAAACATAAAATCAAATATTCAGTCTCGGCCATCTCATTAATTTTTACTAATTTTGGTTACTAAATTTTTTCTCAAAATAATTAGTGTTCTCTGTTTAATTTCCAAAAAATTTTCCTCTGTTATTCTATTTCAAGTTTTCCAACTTTTTAGCAAGAATCTTTTTTTTTTGAGGGGGGGAGGTAAAGTATTTTAATCATAATTTTGTGTTTTATTCATTTATTTATCGCATAATGTATGCATGAGTAAAATAGGTAAAATAAAAATTGTAATTCATGCGTATTGCTACAAAAAAAAATGTATTTTCATTTATAATATGTTTTAACCTTCACGTGCTACTTTGGCCCTCGACATGATCCTTTTTCATATTTTGGCTCCCCTATCCTCAAAAGGTTGTGCATCCCTGATTTAGAAGAATGTGAATAAGACCCAGCATGCAGTCCCCTTTATAGTGTAGGCCTGTTTTGAATTTATTAGCTACATTCATTAAGAACATTAACACGTACATAATTGTATAAAAAAGTATTTAGGGTTACTTAATACTTAAATGTTCACAACAATATTATTATTTTATAAATGACTTAAAAAGCAGCAGTCTGGTAGAAAAAAAAAACCCATGATGATAATTGATATAACCATTGTTGTTTAAGCTGAAAATATCTTCATTTAATTTTTATTAAGTTTTATACGTAATAAAAAAATTAAATTGTTACAAAATCTTCACCAAAACTATTTAAAATTAAAAATATAAACTCGTATGGATTAATTAAATTTCAAAAAAAAAAAAATCATTAGTCATGAATTTGAAGAAAATACCTTATAGTTTGGAAAATGATTTTCTTAAGATATTTCGTTGAATGTTATCATTAAATTTATGCATTAAAATGAAATTGAATTATATAGCCTTATGTACTCAAAATATGTCCTTCCGTATTATTCTATTATTTCCATTGTAATTGTTGTTTAATCTTTTTATCATACCAAATTAATTTCTTACTAAGTAACCTAAAATAGGATTTAATTTTAAAATGATAAAATGTTATAAAATGAAATCAAAATCTAAAGGCAACTTTATCCCTGAATTATGTAATGCCACATAACTCAAAATTATTAAATTTTCATAAATTTTAAATTTACATTTTATTCATAAAATAAGTTTTTTTTCCCCATTGAGACTCATTTGTGAAAATGAAAACTGGAGTCAGACCTGATTAATTTCCGTCTGTAAGAAGGGAAAAATACATGCAATATATCTGAACCGTGAAATCAAAAATTTAATTTTAGCTTTTATTAACTGTAGCAATTTTTAACTGTACTTAACCTGATGCTCCAGTCTCCAAACTTCAGCAATATGTTACTTTATCCATCTGTATAGTATAGTAAATGCCTATTTCAGTGTTAATAGTGTATATTGCAGTTATACTACAGATTTTTAGGGTCTAACAAGATTGTAAATTTAAAAAAAAGTGGAGTGGGGGGGGCTATAAATTGGATATTAGTACAAATTAGTTTGACAAAACATTCAAGACTCAATATCTCAATTTTTATAAAAATAAATTAATTGAGCAAAAATGTCTGTTTAGCTACTAGCATGTAGAATAAATGTTCATTCTTCAAATTATATTTATTGGTTCTGAAAAGAGGGAAAAAATTGTTAATGCTTCCCTCAAAACTTATACTTGAATTAAATGTAAAAAAATGGACAGTTTAAGTACATAAGGCTATACCATTACAACGCTGGCTTTGCTTTAAGGGAAACGAAACGGAACTGCTCATGCTTAAATGCAGCAAGCATAAAAATTTATGACACACAATATAGTAATAATTTACATCAAATAGCATTTAAAAATGTAATTTATATCCATTTCAAGGTATGTAAAAGACGCAAGAAATAAGCGGTGATATGTGAACCGAAATTCGGTACCTATTACTGAAGCGTTATGAACAAAAAATTTAATATATGCAATAAATTCTTATGAAATTTAAAATATGAAACCATTTATGATTATTCGATTAACATTCAATAATCTAATTCATGTTAATAACGCTTATTTTAATTACGAATACTTTATCATAAGTAACGGCTTTCAATTTCCATCATTACCTTGGTGAATCCCGAGAAAGAAAAATCCTTAAAATTCTTCAAAAATTGGATAAACAGTAATAGTATATAGAATAAACAGTAATATTATATAGAATAAACTGTAATATTTTACAGAATATCAGTAATGTTGTATAGATTAAACAGTAATATTAAAATAAGGCTTATAAGAATGCTCAATAGTACCAAATTTTACAAAGCGTTAATAGCATAAAATAAATTCTTTTAATGGTATAAATTAATTCAATGCACTTTAAGAATGTAAAAGGACTTACCAAAAGCCTTCAAATCTAATATCTAAAGAGAAATAAATTCTAATTCGAATTTTAACTAAAAAATGCTCACACTAAGCGTTTAAGTCAAAAATTGAAATGGCTAAAAACCGTTATTTGCCGGGAATAATCGCAATATCGATAATATTTTGATAAAAAATTAATAAAAATTATTTTAAAGAAAGTATATTAATTAGCATGTTAAAAACTTTCTTTTTGAGCATACATGCCTCTAAAAATATTATCTTGCGCTTTTTAAGAGAAATTAAGGGGTAATTTTAATTTAATTTTTATTTTGGAAGTTCATTGTTTCACCCTCGACCCCTTGACTTCGACGCGTCTTAATTTGACAGGTGATCTATTTTATATGAAGTTGGTGGTGATATGTGTTTCCGGTTTCCTATTGTGGTTACGTCATTTTTTCTTTTCATGTTCTTAATGATGAACAAACATTCAAATGATTTGAGGGAAAATTTGTACTAATGTTTGAAACATCTTTCAGATGACTTTTATTTCTATTTATTCTATAAATTCAATTAATTTTTTTATTGATGATTGATTTAATAATAAACATTTTAATAAAAGGTTTTGATTTTAATAATTTTTCTAATAAATTTTAATAATGGATTATGAAGATTTATTCATGTATTTTAATAATTGATGATAAAAAAATTTAAAATCCTAAAATGAAAATTTTTAAGAAGTTGCGTAAAGTGGAATCGAAACCGAAAACGCGTTTTAACATCTTTCATCCCGTTTAATAATGTGAACAGTGGCGTAGTGACATGAAGATAAGAAGCGTATTAATGTTTCATTTGCCACTGTTTTGGGGGGGGTGGAGTAAAAGAAAAATATAAGAACATTTACTTCAAAATTTTAAAATATTTAACATTTACTTCATTTTAAAATCAAATATGATGAGTGAGGCAAAGAAAAAAAAATTATCCTGACGCTGCCTTTTATCCTTCTTACGCCAATGGTGCTTGAAAAAATTATTGTATGATATATTATTGTGATATTAATTTTAATAACTAATTATTTGATCATAGTGCAATTAACCGTTAAAAGCCAGTCGGGAGAAGTGACTGGCCGTAAAGCGTTTAACTTTTTTTGCGGAGTATTTGTGTGAGAGTTGAGCATCAGAAAATTAAAATCCTCTTGCTTGTTTAAAACTTTAAAAAAAAATCCTAGCGTCCTTGTAAAGCACCTTTTTCTTTCGTTTTCCATTTTTTTTCCTTTGAACTCGTACAATATATTTCTAAAAAAAAAATTCAAAGTGCTAATTTTTTTTTTCAATATTTAATACAAAAGTTAAGAGAGCACTTATAAAATAGCCGAAAATTTTAAAATTATCGGACTCGAACCAATTTTGAAACATTTCAGTGAATAAATGCTTTAAAATTGGTCACTATTTTGTGTTTCCCTTATTTTTAGCTTTAGCGCTTGAAAGATAGACTATTTTACCGCATTTTCGCTTTACAGGAACAAACTGAGATTTTTTTTCCTTTTCTATGGCCGTCACATAGGCAGAATCTTTAATTTCAGACTGGAGGGTGTTAAATTGATCTCATTCATCAAAATATCAATTAATTACATGGATCGTTGCTGTAACGTCTTGTTAGTTTTGAGTCCTGGCATTGTAATCGAAGTTTGGAGAGTGGGTTGATTATTCAATTCCTACATGCAGCTATCGGTCAAAATTGAGAGTCCCGTCAACTTAATCTGATGTAATTCCATGTCTCAATGATGTCATTCCATTTCTCAATCTATGCTATGTTTTTCCTCCAAATGAGGCGAAAAATAAACATTTTGTACAAAAGTTAATATTAAATTGGGTCTTCATTTTCCATATGTCCTTGTATGAAACACAAAAAATGTAATCATTTTTCTTGTAAATAACTTATTTCCTTGGAATTATAAGTTAAATTTTTAATAGTAGATTAATATAGTTTTGATTTTATGTAGATTGTGTTAGTACCCTTAGTTTCCAAGATTTTAAATTTTAACTTATATACCCTCCTACCTCTTAAAAGAAAATTGTGTGCGAAATAGAACAAAATTGGGCGGAATTTTAGAAATTATATTTTTCAGAAATTTAATATTTTGACATTAAATCCGAATTAATCAACTTTTTTCTGTATAAATAAAATTAAAGAACGGGATAGCGAGTTTAAGAATGTATAAATAAATTTTAATAAAGAGTTGAATAAAAGGTATAATTTTATTCCATTTAGGATATGTAATTTGTTTATTTGATATTACCAAGTACTAACAGCAGTCGGCCTCACAAATTAATTTATACGGTCATTCTTATTGCTCGTTAGTGGCATTTGTTATTACATTTTCATTTCTACTTCTACTTTTCGGCATGCGGAGTCCACGAAGAGAAAATATTGTAATTGTTGAAAAAATTAAAACTCGATAATTTAACGAATCTCTGCGCTTTAGACATTCCGTAATAATAATAAAAGCCTTTCGCCATTGAATAGGACAATTCAGAATCCTTCGGATTTGACCAATGAAATAGGACATGCACACAAATATATGAAGTATATAGTTTTCTATCAAACTTCGAACGGAATCTTTTAATTACCAAATGCTAAGAACTAAGTCTATGAAATTTGGTGCATTATTTTAGCGTTTAAAATGTAGATTTCTAACAAATTTTGAACCATATCCTTCAAGGAGTTGACAGTCTGTCTGTACATTCACATGCTTATGAAATATTGCGATTTAATTAAATATCAAATTTCTTTTATTCTTGTTACTGAAATTGCAGTTCTGCGTCAAATTTTGGATTCAATAAGTCGATGAAAGGCATCCTAAATGTATACTGGATCGTCTTCATTATACTACGAAGTACAAAACGCTCATATGTGAGAATCTAAAAATAAAAAGCCGAATATTCGGAGCGTCACAAAATTTTATGCGGATGGGATGGATAATCACACTTTTATTGCGAGAAAACTTCAAGGGGAGCATCCACGTTTTTTTCATCACTCGCGGGGAATGGCGTGTAAGATTTTCTGGAGGCAATGTCTTGGGGTGGGATAAATGGCTCCGGGCCATTATTTTTTATTTTTCGTCTTTCCCGCGTCGTCTTTGTCGACTCCTACCGTGAAGAATGCAAAATAAATGTGAAAAAAAAAATAATAAGTGAAAAAAATTTCTTGTTTTCGGGTGTCTTTATCGCATGTGTAACACTTTGCTTACACCACTGTAAACAGTTATTATAATAATATTTAATATTGAAAAAAAATTTAAGATCATGAAAATTTTAGCAAATATATTAATATATAAATTTATTTAACCAAACTAACTTTAAATTATTTAACTAAGCATTGAGTAATTTGAATGGACATCATCCATTTGGATAATGTGAATTCGGGATTTTTTTCTTCTTTTTTTCTATTTGCCAGCTTTAAAATATTTCGCATTGTGTAATATTTCGTCCTATGCTTATTTTTCAAAACTCGAGGCATATTTTTTGAATACAATATGTTTCAGTATTTTAAAACTGATTAAGCGTGGGAAACCAGAAGTTTCCAAATTCAAAACCCGATTCCACACACGCACATACACACACAAATCATGGGGTAGTTTTTTTTTTTTTTTTTGGATTAGTTAAAAACCCTTAGGGGTTAAATTTCTTCTTGTAGGTGTGATGTGTAACTTTAGAAAGAGTGGTACTAGTACAATTATCGGGTTGTATGACAGATGCGTACAACTTCTTTGCGTACAGGTCGTAAAAGTATAATAAATCATGCGTAGCTCTTTGAAAAAAAGGGGGAAGGGAGTAATTAGTCTAGGTCTGTTAAAACTTATGTTAAAACTTTGTTGGCAAGAGTATTTGGCGAGGAAAGGTATTGGCCTTTTAACTGAATTTTGAGGCTTAAACACAACGAAAAAACTTTTGTATTTGTGTGCATGTAATGGCTCTGTACAAATAAGACCAGAAAAAAGATTTTTTTTGTTTTGAAATTTTAACTAACAAAAAATTAACAGAAACATTGACTTTTTTCCATGATACCTTTATAAAATTTTACAATAAAAATATTTTTTGCAACATGTTAAAATTAACAAAATTTAATGATATCAAATTTTTTACCGTATTATTTTTTTCATACTTAATATGCATATCAAAATTTTAAGTTTAAGAACGTTTTGTGGTGGGGACAATTGAAATTTTCATTAATCATAGCTGACAAACAGGATGGCCAAAGGTGGAAAGTATAAAATATGCGACTAAATATATTAAGAACGCTTGCAAATCATATCAATTATCAGCATTATTCATTCAGTGTCAAACTATAGTTAACATAGTTCTTAAATAAAAATCTATGAATAAAAAAAATCTAAAATAACAAAATTCAATTCTAAAAATGTGTCACTGAAATGCACTTCTCCAAATATTAATTGCACTTTCTCATAAATATATTTGTGTTAAATTTATTATCTCTACTTTCAAATGTCTATGTTTTAAATAGGCAGATAGACGCATATATATACTATTCACTTTTATTTTTGGAAGAAAGTCTTATTTTGTGAATTAAATTTTTTAGATTAAAGTCAGAATATTCTACACTTGAATTTTTGAATAATTTTAAACGAAAAATTTGAAGATTCCTGTCAAATTTAAAGCATAAGCTCCTGTGTTAGAAATTCATTTCTCTCTCTCTCTCTCTCTCTCTCTCTCTCTCTCTCT
>JAOUZG010013423.1:236441-283390 GCA_026289955.1 Argiope argentata | reverse complement strand
TCTCTCTCTCTCTCTCTCTCTCTCTCTCTCTCTCTCTGTGTGTGTGTGTGTGTGTGTGTGTGTGTGTGCGTGCGTTCGTGTGTGTTATCTGGAAGTTTATTAAGTTCCTGAAACAGTTTTTTGTTATTTTATGAATTAAAATTGAAATTCGAGATATTTTAATTGTGAAATTACAAGAAAATTGTGTAATAATATGGTAGAAAGCCTTTTTTTACTACTTTTTTAAAATTTTATCAATTAACTATTTATTTCATTTTTATAACATGGCACTGTACTGAATATTATTTTAAAATATTCTGAGTGAGATTTGTTTTGTCTTTCATGATATTTAATTGAAAATCCTGTATTCTCTTGATATTCCATTGATGCTGTGAAAGTAGAATGTTTAGGAAGCATATGAAGAATAATAACTACTTATAATAACTATTAATCACTAAATGCATATGCAGATAAGTAAACATAATATTCTAGTTAGATAAAGAAGTATTTAAATATGACAAACCTCAAAAGAAAGTGATTAGTCAAAAAATGTAACAAAGAAATGTACTCCTCAAATTAAAAATTGAAAAAGAAATCGAATAATTCTGGGAGAACAGAAAGAATAATCTGGAAAATTTGGAAATGCAGGAAAAAAATTCTTACTGTGATGTGTAAATTAAAATTTTAAAATTTATTTCGGTAAAATATTTTTTTAATATTTTTTTTATTTTACGATGGCAAACAGAAAATTTTAAATTTGTCATGGTACTTCCACTGTGAAGCTGGGTTTTTAAAAACTTATATGACATGGAAAATTAAAATCCGTGGATGAAAGCTTTTTTTTTTCTTACGGCATATCAAGAATAGCTTTTGTATTTAATTCCGTCTTACAAATCATTTCAATAATATTAACCTTATTTATTTAAACTTCCAACTTAATAAACAACTTATATTTAAATAACATAGATTTCAGTGTCCGAACTCATTGAATTAAACAAATGAATCAAAAAGAAACAAAATCAAAACTAATGAAAACGAAACTCTTTAGTTTAATGCAAATCGTGGAATTTATGTAAAGTAAAGTATTTTCTAAAATCTAGATTATTTTTTCGAAGGGGATGCAGTATTTATATGAGAAGAAATTCATTGATTTTTATCATGCATTTTTGACTAAATTCATCTAAAAGCAATTCATGTTTCATCGGAAACAAAGTGGAATCTTTGTTTAATGAATTTTAAAATGCACTATACTGCATTAAACAATAAGTCATTAAGTATTCCAAATTGAGTTAAACACCATGCTAACTTTCGCCAAATCTGACACTTTTAAGATAACGTTTAAAATGTTGCAACCTCTTCTAGAAGTGATCCTTTAACAGTAACAAAACCGCCTTGGAAACAAGACCGTTGATTGACAGTTTTACGACTGGTACGCATAACAAGTGTACGCATCTGTCCCACTACGCAATTATCGTGCTTTCCCCTGACCGAGAATTTAAAATTACGAGATCCGTATCAAAATAGTACACTTGTTTCTTCTTAACGGTGCATTCATAAAAATGAATCAAATTTGACCTATTCCTTTTACATTTCTCTCTTTTAATATTTTTTTAAACATTCAGGTGAACTAAGCTGTTTCATGGGATTTATTTTAAGAAAAACAATCAGCAATCGATTTTTTAAAGTTTTTTTTTTTTAAATAGCATTACAGCTTGAACGACTTTATATACTTTTGATGAATCTTCACCTCACTCAGCAATATAACCGAACCGCTGACTGTTGTGGATTATCCGTCTACTTTCTTCTTATCGATTTATTTTTGCAGTTTTTCAATATACCCCGAACTCCGTTTTAGTGGCTCATAATGTATTTTATAAACGCGTCTAAGAATTTTTTTAGGAGGGAAAGTTTCGTTGCAAAGTTTCGACTTCGTGTAAAGAAGATCGCGAATTTGACGCCCTATTCAGCAGAGGATCCATCCTCTCATTGGTGTGGTGTGGAAGTTTGGAGAAATCATCCGATCCATAATTATGATGCATGACCTTAAATGCCCCTCGTGTGTAGCTCAAAATATCTTAATGTATTAACACTTGACGATCCCTTCCCCAACATTATGAAGTCCATATTTAACATTTTTCATTCAATTAGTGAATCAAAATTTCTGTAATGCAGCCACTTTGGTAATTTGAAAAGCTTGTTTTTTAATCTGGCTGTAATTAAGATATTTTAGTTGTTGTTGATACCAGTGTGAGGGGTTTTCTCCGAAACTTTCGAATAGAAGTGTTACCCCCCTCTTGCTTAAAAACTGGGCCAAATCATGAATGGTCACCAGTGCTCAATTTTTTATTTTTCGAGGCTTGCGCCTGAACGTTTTGTACTTTTATTTTTCCCCCTAAAAATGAGCTATAAAGAGCAATTTCTGATTTCAGACCATTTTCTTCAAAAATATCCTTTTCCCAGAAAACTCTTTTAAAATTTCAATAAAACGCGAAACTAAGGTTCGTGACACGGATTAGACAGTTGTTGCTTCATATGTAATTCACACTGACAGTTTAGATACAGGCAACAAAATTAATTTGATAATTTCATCGAAAACGGCGATTTTAAACTTGCTGGGGATACCGAAATCATTTTAGTGCCGGCGACGATACGTCATTCTTTCGCGGCATTTGCGAAAAATGCCAACGACGATTTATCGTTATGGAGGCAAGTGTCTTTATTTTCACACACACACACACACACACATATATATATATAAAATATAATATTGAAATACAACTGGTATGAATTTATTATTCTGTTACATGTTTCTTCTTGAATTTTCCAAACATTTTTATGAGCGTCTTCAATAATCCTAGCAAATTCGTCAAATTGGATTGACATTCCTTGAAGAGGTACAATGCTTTCGTTCGGCTTTAAAAGGGTTAATTAAACATTGGTTCTATATCAAGGAAATAACAATTAAGATTCAAGGTAGCAATTGAATGCCTTATCAACGATTGCCACCTACTGTTGATTTCTTGAAATTACTTCAGGCAGCATGGAATAATTTGATTTTTCTTCCTTGCAACGAAAGTGATTTTTCCGAAAAAAAAAAAAAAACTTACGTAATTTCTTAATTTATGAACAAGTAATTGAAAGATTAATAATAGATAATCAAAATATACTGAACGCATGTAGGATAATTTTTCCCCTACTTTTTAAAAGAACGTGAGCAACAAGTTCCGTTATATCAATTTATTCCAACAAATTTAGGAAGAACAGGTAATAATCTTCCTAAATTTGTTGGAATAAATTGATATAACGGAATTAATTAACCGAATTATTTTCTTGTTTCCCCGAGTTTGGTTAAGTCTAAAACTAGCAGTAAACGAAAAATAATTTGAAAATCCATAATAGATGGCGATTAGCTCGAATCTGGCCGCAAGCTCGAATCATTTCAGAATCAAGCATTGAATTGAGATAACAAGAAACGGAAATACCGCTTTCATCCGGATGATAGCAAAAAGTAAAAGTCGTGGCGCGAAAAATGAACTGGTCTGGCTCAACGGGTTATCGAAGTTTTTGGCGTTGGCGGATCGAGTGGTGAAATCGATACGGTAATAGCATTGTCAGTGTCTGAGATTAAGAAATCTTAATCCTTTATATAGTCTGAGAGAGTGTCGTTTTCAGGCTTTTATTGACGTTATTTTATCAAACGGAATTTTCGTTGTTTTTGAAAATTTAAATTTAGTATTGTACTCAGGCTTTATTGTTCGCCGTATAGTAATTCAGATGCACAAAATGGATTTGCAATTAAACGTTTTATTGCTGATTGATAGCTTGGTACCATTTCCATGGAGGAGAAAGAGCTACGTTAAAACGGATTTGTAATTTTTTAATATAATTAATGTGAGATATTATATCGAGTCTGATATAGAATAGATTGCTTTTTTTTGGTTTCGCTTTTTTACCTAAATTGATTAGATTGAGACTGAAGCGATAGTTCCGATTTTTTTGGGAAGCGTGACCTACTCGGGGATTGTACCATCTAGCTTTATTTACGATGAGATAATTGCTGCATAGTTTTAAAAGTGCCGCAATTAAATTTCATATTCAAGAAAAAAATATTAAAGCTGATTACCATTACTTTTGAAGAATGATTGTATCTTCTATGAATTAGGTTAGTTATAATGGTTGTCGTTTTAAAAAAACATGATTAAAATGAGTTTTTCTCAAATTTTCAGTGAAGATATTTAAAAACTTTTTATTCGCTATGAAATCAATTGATTTGTAGTTTGTATCATGTACATGCTATCAAAAGAGGATCCCCCCCGACAGCTTTTCGATAGAAGTTGATCGTATTGTGAATATTTGTCAAGGGTATTAATACAAGAGTGATTTCGATGAAACATGTCTGGTATATCTTAGACATTTATTTTAAGACCAAGAAATAAATGCATAATGTCCTTAATATTCAGGGTTTGATTGAATAGTTTTGGTAACTTATAATATAAAAATTTCTTGTTTCATTTGGCACAGATGTGAAAGATATATAATTGCGTTGAATATTATAACATCAAAATTCTTGTTATTAATCTAAATTTTTATTATTGTATGTAATCGTGTTTAGTTTTAATATCTTTGTTCGCATTTATATTTACAATGATCAATTTCATTGGATAGTGCTGGCCGATTCTTTGACCTACTGATGCTTATATTGATTGCTGAATGTCACAAACATACAACAGCGATATAAAAAGTGTTGCTGTAAATTTGCTCGTAAAACATAGATGATGGGCTAATTTCTGTTTTCAAATATCTTATTATTTAATAAACTAAGCTAAACGCCTACATCATTGGGGCGTTACAGTTCTTGGAAATAGATGCTCTGCTGTTAGTTTTCATATCTTCTGCCAGCTTTATACCGGATGTAAACGGATGGCTATTGGATGTATAAAATTGCATTTTTAGATTTGAAATCCACGAAATAGCAAGTTGATTTTCTTTGAATTTCTCACTAAATATGGTATTGTTACCAAATCAAACGGAATCTTGGGCGATTTCAGTTTGAATGCAAACATTTATAAAAATTAGATTTACAAATTTAACGGAAGCCTATCAATTAAGTTTTAATTTATCGAATTCGGTTAATGAATTTTTCAATTTTTGGAAATAATTAGACACCAGCAATTATTCCCGTTTTCACCAGACACTTGCAGTTCTAGGAAAGAAGATAATTGGGATCGTTTAATTGGGATAATTTAATCGTTTACTGAGTCATTATTTTATGTGTAAGCCTCCTATTGTAAATGAGATTTTCCAAAAGCATTTTCTTGTTAATTTCTGTTTTTTTTTTCTAAGCCATTCTGAAAGAACTACTTCGGCACGAGTTTCGGTAATAATTGGGCGTTAACTGTAATTAGTTCTACATTTAAGTAATGTTTTCTTGCTGGAAAAGATGCATGTTTTTTTCTCGATCGATTAATTTTCACAAAGGGCAGCTTATCACTTGAGCTAATAAAGTTTTTTAAACTTCATTTTTTAAACCTTTTCCTAGTCTTTTTTTTCATGTCAACCTGTTAGCTTAACAACCTAAATGATTAATTCTGTTGTGTTCTATAATTTCAAGGCTTCTAGAAATCCAATCCGACATTACAGTTTGTATTGTAACATTTCTGTAACAAATTTTTCTGTGAATTACATTTAATAATCTTGTTTCCTACCATATTCTCCTAACAGAATCCATAAAAATATATGCTTATGTTACCGACCGTGGCACATTATTGAAATCTGCAGACCCACACATTCAGACATTGCGTTTACAGCACCAAATTTTCAAATCAGCTCTAGTTAGTCGTTGCATTTCCTTCATTCTTTAAAGTTCTAGGGCGACAGTTTTACAAGCACTTTAGAGCTCAAAAGTGTAAAGATGTTCGATAATGCCTAATTTATTTTGTGGCTATTTTTTAGTTATTTTAATTTTTTTCATCAATTGACGATCGTCAAATATCGTTAGATATAAAGACAAGTATTTATTGAATCATCTAACGCCGCATTGCTTGTCCCAAATCTGGAAGTTGTGGAAAAAATTATTGCTTCTCAATTCATATAATTTTTCAGTTATTTTTCATATAATTTTATAAAAAATGTAAAAATGAATGGAATAAAAGACTGAGTGTTTCGAGCAGTTTGTATGGAAATTTTGTCTAAAAATTTTGTATGAATTTGACAGTAAAAATGACTAATGCCATATTTATAATTAAAATTATTATTGAAAATTGCTTTTCCCCCCAATCAGTAGACTTTCTTTATCTTGGCTTAGATATAAGTTTAAAATGATTATTTTTGTTAGTATTTTCTTCTTTATTACATGAAAAAGGTTTGCAGCTCATTTGTTTCATAGTCATTAACCATAGGGTTTTACATGATGCTGGTGGATTTAATTAGGTTTGTATCTTATTTTAGTTTTTAAAAACTTTTAACTTGCTTCATACTTATATAGATGGAATTTTTAATAGATTTTTATCCGCTTTCTTTGCTTATTCTGGATTACAATACATTTAAATTTTTTCATAACTTGCTGATTAATTAAACTTTATAAATTTAAATTCTGATTCTATTTGCTTGGTGACACCTGCAGTGTAAATGGAAAGTATTCAATATACAAAGCTGTAATATGGGAAAAATTGATGTCAAGATTCTGTGACATTTATATAGTGAATTGAAGATAAAAAGTTGTGAAAAAAAAAAAACCCCTTTTTGTACTCGAATGAAATAAATTTTTTAAATAAATTTTATTTAATAGATTTAAAAATTGTGAAAAGGAAATGAGCTAGATTGATTAAAAATATATATATTAAGTACTATTAAATATTTTCCTGTCTTGAATAAAATGTATATGTGTAGTATAAAAGACATAGCTTCTCTCAATTTTATGTTTTACTATTCAAGGTTTATCTTATTCTGGTAAATATAAGGCATTTTATTCGTTTTTTAAAAATGGGAATTGAATGTTTATTAGGTAATTCAGCCAGCTTCTGTTAATATGAAGTATTTAACCATTTGATTTATTGAATCATCAGTGTTCCTTTTTTAAACTACATGAGAACAGTTGCATGATTTTAAACTGTTCATATCAAATGTGATACTCCATTTATTTACTTCCCAAACATATCAATATAAAATTTGACCATGATAGTAGATTTAAGTAGACACATGCTTGTGTTAAAATAATCTCTTGATTTTTTTTTAAAAAAATCTTCAAAGTCCTTTGCTTTTGATCTGCATCTTTTGGTAAATAAAATGTATTATGAAATCCTTGCATTCAAAAATCAGAAGTTTTGTAAAAAGTTGTGAAGTAGCCTAATTGGAATTGTAGGGGTATGGAATAGATGCATAAAAGGAATTTATATGAAGCTCTAGCATTAATCTTAATGTTTAAACTTCATATAGAGGAAGAATGAAAAATTACTTTTGATTATTTATTAAGAAATCTGCATATATGTGCCACCCATTACATCGATGCAATGTTTCATAAAAAAGTAAAGTGATAAGTGTCTTAAAATTCCATTTAAAATATAAATTCAAATATACATTGCAGAATGTATTATTGCAAATATGGCTGTTAACTGTATAAAATATCCATTATTAAATTCTGACATGACTGAGGGGATTATTACATTTGGCAAGAGAAAAAGTAATGTCAAAGATACTATGTTTTACTGCAGTTTCATCATATTTTTGCTCTTATCACAGTTTTGCCTTAGGATTTTATACTGTCAATAAAACTGAAAAATACAGCATTTATTATGCATAGTAAAGAGTAGTTTAATAGTATAACAGCATGTACGATCTGTGTTTTTTAAACCTAATAATATATATGTTAGATTTTTTTATAAAATGAACATTAAATTCTAAATCTTTGTTTGAATTTTATGACAAAGGGTACTATCCCCCCCTCTTTATCTCATCCATTTTTAGGCAATTTATTACTATTCCCATAATTGTTATTTTTCTGTTAAAGATATATTTTTAATGATTTTTTTGAAAAAGCACAGATTGAAATGCAGTCTTGCTGCAGTATGTGTTATGAAGTTAGTAGGTGAATTGTTTTAATTTGTTAAGAAAATATTTTAAGTGATGTTGATCTTTATTGCTGGAAAAACTTAGTGGGAAGGAGGGGGGAAACATAGTAAAGTGTATTACTTCTTTGGTATTACAATATAAAAAAAGAAATGAATCAATTTATCTTGTGAATAATTCTCATATTTTACCTTGAACAAATGTTATTTGTGCTAATTCAAGAAGAAATGCTGTAAAAATGCTATGAATTTTATCTGTTTCAAATTTTTTAGCTTTTTTTGAGCCCATAAAATGTTTCAATTCCTATACTTTTTGATCTTTTATAAAATGTTAGAGGAGAGACTTTTTTGAGTTGATGTAGACTGTTGCAATCTCTGTATCATTATTTCTTCACTTTCCTCCCCCTCCAGTGTTGGAAATTAAGAAAGCAGAGTAAGCTGCTCATCAAAGTGAAAGTGTATTATGATAAATAACTAATTATATTTTCATAGCTATGTATTCATTAATGAATGTTCTACCTCTCTCTTTTATAGTTATGTGATGGCGTCGCAAGATATGGCACTTGCGTCTTGTGAAGAAGATGTAACAGATGGTTGCCACATATGTAAATCAAAATTTGAGCAGCCAAGAGTTTTAAGCTGTCTACATGTTTTCTGCGAAGAATGCCTAAAGAAACGTCTCTCTGAAAATGGATTTGTGCAAAATACTCTTGAATGTCCAGTTTGTGGACAGGAAACAGAGGTACATTACTTGTTTTCATTTCGTTATAGTATCATCTAACCTGTTCATGTATTATGATATTTCGGAAATTTTGATCTTTAACAAAAATGTATTTTTTCCAGGTTAATGGGAAAGGAATTTCAGGATTGCCCCTGGATTACATAGCTTGTAACAGAATTGACTTAAAAGCTATGGAAAAAACCCAAATTGTTTGTACCAGCTGCAAAGCAAAGGAGACTGCTGTTGCTCGTTGCACTGAATGTGCAACATTTCTATGTCCAAACTGTGTCACTGCTCATCAATTTATGAGATGTTTTGAAAGTCATAAAGTATGTACTTTTCTCTCCTATTTTTCCTGTTTTGAGAAATATATTTAAACTGAGTACTTAATCAGAATTATTCTTTTTCTTAGGTACTATCTTTTGATGAGATGAAAGGTGGCGGTGAAAACTTTACTACTATCCATAAACCTGTTGCTTGTGCCTCTCATCCTGATGAAGTGATGAAATATTACTGTCATACATGCCATGTAAGATTTAATGGAAATTATGAAATGCTAATTCTTATGAGAAATATTTTAAAATTATTTTTTCTTCTTAAACTTACTCAGTTTGTTGCTATTCAGTCAGTTGCAAGTTCCCATTTTCATCACAATACTAAATATCCATAAAATAAAAGAACACTGAGCTATGTTTAAAATGAAAGATTTGTTTTAGATTATTTATTGGATTTTATTTATGCATTTGCCAAAATGGTTGCATCATATACATAAAAATATTGTTTGAAAAATGCATCTTGAATATTTTTCTGAAAAAAAAATCAAAATTACTAAGTTTTTAGTTATGCTGAATTAAAACAGATGTGTTCAGATCTACTAGTGTGTATCTAGTATCTATCTATTATATAATATAAATTATTATTGCATGTAAGTTTCAGAGATCTGTTTTTTGAAAGCTGTTTCAAAGAAAATTTAATTTCTATTATTTGTCAGAGGATATTAAAAATTAATCTCTAGTAACATTTCTCATTATATATTTTAGCTTCTTGTCATTGTCTTTAAATCAAGGTTAACCTGTAGTTACAACTTTAGTTGTCTATAAAACAAGTTAGCCTGTAAGTAACAATGTTTAGACTGTTACTTTCGGCTGACATTTTAATAATTCATGGATTAATGTGTTTATTAAAATATTTGTATTTCTGATTTTGATAGAAATTCCTGAAATATTGTTTTTCTCTTGTTAGGTCCCTATTTGCAATGAATGTATGGTTGTAGATCATAAGCAACCTGAACATTGCTATGAGAAAGCTGTTGATGCTGAACAGAAGCAAAGAGAAGAACTCGCAAACTTAATTACAGAAAGTAAAAGCAAAGTACAGTTCTGTGATGAAGCAACTTCTGTATTGAACTCTCACTTATCTGAACTTGAAATGCAGCGGGACAATGCCAAGTCTCATATTGAAGTAAATTTCCCTTTACTACATTTGTTTTTACAATTCAATATATTTTAGACTATCAAAAGGTGCAGTTTATTAGTACTTATTAAGTTTGGCAAATATTAGAAACATTTTTGATATTGATATTTTATAAAAGACAACTTTAATCCTTATGTTCAATTAAATTTTTTTTTAAAGATAGGCTACAAATTAATTAGCTGTTGTTAGTAACATGTTCATTGGAGCTGAAATAGTTCAATACTTTATTCCACCCTAACCTTGCAGTATTGTAAAAGTCAGAAAATGTGATGCTCCATATTGGGAAAGAGTTCCCCATTAATTTTAACTTCAAAATTACTGAAATTTATCAAATATAAATTACTGAAATCTTTTTTTTATCAGCATGTATTGAAAATAATTCATCAGATTAGAAGTGGTTACCTGTTAATTATTTTGTAAATAGAGCAAACAAATAAAACTAAAAGTCTGACATTATGAATTTTACTTTGGCTAGAACTGATCTTCAATGTAAAATATGTGGTGTTCTTTTCTTCTATGTCGCCGCCAACTTTGCTTCATTTAGTTCACAAGCTTTATTATTATTTTCAGTCGTACTTTTTTATTCTTGTTTTTTTTACCACCTGATATTTTTGATACTGTTAATCACACTAGTAGTTATTAGTTTAGATTTTTGAATATTTATTCAAGTCGTTTTTTTTATTCACTTCTAAAATATCTGAAAAAGTGTTATCACTGAGTATGCTGTACAACCTTCAAGATGAGGGAAAACCAATAAAAAAAGTACAGTACACAGAAACATTTAATGTTTATTCCAGACTTCGAGAAGAAAACCCTCAAGATTCTATCAATCTATTATTGATAGTTTTCCATCTTAGTGGTGTTTTTGTGGATAACAGTTTTTTTTGTTTACTACCCCTGGAAAGAAGCGACCAGGCTCAATAGGCAAACATTCAAGCCTTTTAAAATATGATTATACATTATCCCATAATCGATGAATAATTCATGTATTTTTTCGTAGAAATGAGATCTGAACATTAGATGAAGATAAAAGATGAGAACGATGATAGAGATATCTTAGTGAAAAACATTTACTGAGCAACACTTTATTGAATCTTGATACTTTCTTTTGGAAAATGATGAATTTAAATAATTTGGTTTAGGAAAATAATGTATCTATAATTTTAAACAAATAATGAAAATATGTAAAATAATAATTCTCTGATTTAAAACCATAATATACCAAAAATAAATATTTACTAAGTGGTGAAAAAATTGCGAGTTAAAGCCAGATATCTGTATTTCTAGTAACTTTTTACTATATAGTAATCCAGTTCCGCTGACAACGACTACGATGCGGCATTCATAGAATATACACCTTTGCCAAGTTAGTTTGGAACAGCATTAAGAGGAAAACACTGTATAATAAATTAAAAATATATTAAAAAATTTGTACAATATTATACTGTTAAGTTACAAGAATTTTGAGATATTCCTTTATATTTTGCTGAATAAAGAAAATGATTAGCTGACATGGCACATCTTCCAGGGATTGCAGTATTAATGGAATCGGAAGTCATCGTTCTTTAGGTTAATTTTATTTTTAAGTAATAACCCTACTATATTCTTAATCTGTTGATTATTTTGTCAGTTTTAATTTTCAATAGATCATACTTATTTTGCTTAAGGTTTGGCAAAATTCATTATTTTATGAAGCCTTTTGTAATTACTAGCCTGTATCTTGTCTAGATTAAGAGTAAGAAGTTGTAATTCCAATTAGCTTGCAATTGAGCTGCAAAATTAGAAATGTTAGGGGTTTTCTCTCCCCAATCCCTATGGCCAGAATTCCAAAACCATCCAGTATTTGGATCATTTGCTTGGTAAATTGTAGGTGGTGCTACTTTTGATATGTGTTTTGATATCCTTAAAATTGCATTCTGTTAATTAGCATATCAAGTATAAAATTATGCATTAAATATTCTTGGCTTTTACATTTTTGAATGGGTTTAATTTTAAGCATTTCTGCTGGATCTGGTTTTTGCAATACAACAAATGAAAAATTTAATGAATTATAATTAAAATCTTTTTGAACAACTTAATTATACAAGCTTAACTTGGTAGGATCTTTGCTTTGCACCACTGAAATTTAAAATTTTCTTATGTGTTCTTATCATTTTTAAATTTTTTGTGAATCTTTACAATACTGTTAGTATAAAATATATAACTACTGTAATTTAATGACAAAACAAAATTGTAATTTAAAAGACAAAACCCATTTGAATAATTAATAAATTATTTTATATTTGTTAATGCATGTTTTGTGTATTGTAATTAATTTTTATGCTTCTCCATAGGAAACATTCCAAAGCTTTAAAGCTATATTGGAGAAAAGGAAAGAACAGCTTTTGAAAGAACTGGATTCAATACATTCATCTCAAGAGCTTCAAATCATGGATACTTATCACATCTTTGAGAAGACTAATGAAAAGATTGAGGATGCTTGCAAGTTTACAGAAAGGCTTTTGGCCTGTGGCAATACTCTTGAAATACTCAGTTTATCATATGTAAGTAATGAAAATTTTCTCACTGTATATCTGTTTACTAAATTTCATTAAACAGCACTAATTTGGATGCAGTTATTCTGTGCTTGTTTTATATATATAAATAAGTTCTCAAATTAATTTTTATAATATGTAATAGTATAAACGTTTACCTTAAAATGTTTTTTCTAAAGATAATATTGACTTACTGAATATTTTAAAAATGTGTAATGCAAAGATAAAACATGTCCAGAATTAAATTATATATTTTTAAAAGAATGCTATCATTCAATGTATTCATTAAAAAAATTCAGGAGGTAGTAGATTCTATAAGGAGATTATGGAAATTTTTAATGAGTAGTTCAAAGCCTAGAATTCTGCATCACAATCTATATTTTGTCAAATTTATAAAGTGACATATTATCTATTGGTCTTAGAGAAATGTATGTTCAATATAATGGCTACCATTGTCTGCTGTCATCTGAAATCATGATATGATTGTTTATGGGTAGATTGTAATATATGTATTAGAATCTAATGTTTATACTATCAAATTGTTTTTGCAGTCAGGTAAAGTATTCAGCGACATAATTAATAATAAGAAAATTGTGTATTGTTCTTGTTAGATCTTTTTAATTTTATAAACAGAATAATATACCATTTACATAATATTCCAAGATATGCATTGCAATTGACTATTGAAATAATAGGTTACAACTCCTGATGTTAATAATGATCAGTAATGGTCATTATAATAAAATTGTTTTTCTTTGGAATTGATCAATTTCCCTTTAGGGAAGCAAAGAAAAGGAACAGCATCTTTTTGGAGAATTAATTTTCATGACTTTCTTTTAGACATACTCCTTCATTACTTATTTGTAAATATTGAGAGTTAACACAGTTAAAAGAAATAATTTATATTGAATAGTTGGCAATGGTAGCAACAAAAAAGAAATTATTTCAATAAAATTTTGAAAATTGTTTTCCTGTTTCAATTAAATTTTGCAGTGGGGTTTTTTAAGTGATAAGAAAGAACTCTTTGCAGTAAATTGTGCTAGTCTTCTTCTAAACATTTATCCAAACAACAATAATAATGATATAAAAAATGACCAGTTTATTTGTAATTTACCTTTTTTGCATTATTAAAGTGACTTTATTTGTGCTAAAATTCAAGAAATGACATAAATAAGAATTGCCCAAAAGTTTATCCATAAGTTCAACGCTTTTGGATATAAATCCGAATAAATGCTTGTAGATAACATGATGTAAAGTGTTACTTTTAAACTTCCATGCTATTGAAATGGTACATATGAGAAAGTATGGATTTCCTATAAATGGTTTCTCTCTTTTCTTCCAATAAATCAAAGGCGTTACAAATTTATATATAAATTTTATGCAGACTGCTACATTTCTATCTTGAAAAACATAAACAGGTCTTTCTTGAATTAAAGCAATTTAAATTGCATTATCGATTTTAACATTTATATTCATAATAAGTGAAAATCTATTGATGAGAAAAGAAAAATTGTGTTTCAACCAGGAAGACAAACTCACTGTAAAAAGCAATTTAAGACGTTAAAAACAACAACAAAAAACACACGCCGCGTTTGAAAGTTAGCATTTGATTATGTGCGCCAGTATTTGGACTTTAGACGATTCAAGTAAAGTTGGCGCCAATGTCAGCCGACGTTTGCACAACATCCGCCAACGACATAATTGATTACGCCTTTATTTTTCCGTCAAATGTGTGAGCACTAATATAATTCAGTACACTACTGTTGTTATGGCTGTGACGATGAATTAACTGCGTCGGAAAATTCCGCTATGTGTGTAACCAGACTTAAAATAACGGCACGAAATAATTTAATGTCGCTAGCTTCATAAGCCAGATAGCACCTACGATACCGAAGTTGACTTTTGGTGTAGTGGTTATGTTACTCGGCTACTGGCCCTAGCGTAGCAGGTTCGTATCGCGACCTTCAATCGGTACATTGGTGACCTTGACAACGCAACCTCCCGCTACAGTTGTGGCGCCATCTACCCGCAGCAAAAACAAGCAAAGCCGTCAAAACTCGCACAAGAAAACAAGCAAAACAAAAGTCGTCAGACACACTTGAAGCAAACAAGCAAAGGTAAAGTCGCCATACTTACTTTGACGCTAGCAAGCAAGAGAGCAAGCAAATCAAAAGTCGTCAGACACGTCGCAAGCAAAGAAAAGTCGTCAGGCACACTTGACGCAAGCAAAGAAAAGTCGTCAGACTCGCTAGATGCAAGCAAAGTCGTCAGACTCACTTGACGCAAGCAGCAGCTCGCCATAACGCTTGGCGCTATAAAAATCGTTCTTCCCTCCGTCGACTCACTGGTTGGGGGGTACTGTATCGCTAGCTTCATAAGCCAGATAACATCTACGATACCTAAGTCGACTTTTGGTGTAGTGGTTATGTTGCTCGGCTATTAACGCAGGTTCGTATCGCAACCTTCAATCGGTACAGTTTTACTTCTACTTTAATGTAAATGCTTCACTTTTGTTAGAATAATTTTTATGTTCACTCATTTCTTATTTGTCTTAGAATTTAAGTTAAATTTCAATTTAATTGCTTTCCAATAATGATATGTCTTTATTGTAGGTTGTTGGGAAACAGTTGTTATCATTGATTAATAATACTCCTAAACTTGACATCTCTGTTGGAATAACGTTTGAAACTGATGAAAAAAAGTTTGAAGAAAGCATAAAAGAAGCATTTGGAAATGTTAAGAAACCAGAGCCTCCCGTTAAAAAGGAAGACTCCCCTGCATCTCAAAAGACCTCCCCCATGCATTCCAGCTCATCTTTTGAAAGTGATGCATTTAGTCTCTCTACCGGTGTCCTTACTCCTGAGAATCCTCTTCCTTCTCTGGATGTTGATCTTGCTAATAATATAGTAGCTCAGTATAATCTAGCCCAATTGGCTGGCATGGCGGAAAGAAGCATATCTCAAAATTCATGTAATGCTACTACACCACCTCTCAATTTTTCTGAGCTTTTATGCCCTACTACTGAAGCTGATGTAACAGCACAGTTTAATGCATTCACTAATCTTACAGCACTAGCAAAAATGGGCTCTATATCCATAAACAATGGTAAGATTGATTCTTATAAATTCCTTTGAAAATATTTTTGATTTCAAGAGATGTTTGTTTCTGTTCATAAATTCAGTAATTCTGTTAGATTTTATTCAAAGACTATGTTCTTTAGTCTGACTAATAATCATTATCTGATCATCAATTTATCAGAAAATTTGTTTTGGCAATAAGTTTTATAAGGATACAAGACTTATCTATATTTCTGTTTTATGTAATATTAATATAAATCTTCTGCTTGATTTCTGTTATAAAACAACAGTGACAGAGCCTGAATATCTGAATAATCATTATCCAAGAAGAATAATTTACATGGCAGTACACACAACTAGCAACAATCAGTGTTCAACAACACCAGAAGTGAAACTATGTACAGTTATAGTTGCGGAACACAAAATTGCAAATATAGAGAAAATGTGATTATTTTCAACATCCTCCCTTAATCACACATCAATTTACACTTTACTCTAAATGACACAATTCTAGGTTTAGGTAAAAATTTTGCAAACATATCACCCAATTGATTTTCAATAGGAACTTATACTACATCTATATTGAACAATCGAACAATGTCCCTGGCATACTTGTTTAGTATCCAAATGTTTTAATAAACACAATTATTTTATTTGGGTCAGCTTTAATTGCAGACTGATAATCTTCATAAACAGAAATCTTAATGTTATCAACCCCTAAAACTTCTTTTGTTACATTGTAAATTACAATTAGATCCTGAATAACCTATGCTAAAGCCAAGTTTTCTGTCACAGTTGATGACAGAGCAATAGATGTTTGCTTCTTGAGAGATCTAATTATAAGACAATCATTAAAGAAAATAATGCACCCAGAAACAGATTTTCTGTCACATGGAGGACCCCCCCCTTCAATCAACATAAACATTAATTTCAAAGTTTTCGCTATTAGATTTACAAAGTAAAAAGTGGAGTTCAGATATTCCTTTAAAATATTGAATTCTCTTCAGACCAGCTTAAGCACTGTTCGTGGGTTGTTCTTGAATCTGACTTAGACAGTTCACAGAGTACAAAATGTCTGGGCGAGTTGTCATAGAAAGATATATTAAAGCACCTAGAAGTTCACAATAGCGACCATATAATCTTGCACCATTCTCAAAATCTATTGAAGTTGACTTGGGCACTAGAGGAATATCAACTGGCTTACAATCTGCCTTTCTGAATTTATTTAATATTTTCTCAACATAATCCTTTTGGCTTAAAGAAAGTTTGAGAATATTCAAAACTTATTCCAAGAAATTCATTAAGAACTTCAGTCTTGGACATCTCCAATTATTTCCTAGCGATTGAATAACAACTTTTACCTCTGAATCATCAGAACCAGCAATGAGAAGGTCATCTACATAGAGCATAATAAAGATTTCAGTTTTAGATCTTTTCACAAAAATACAAGCTTCACAGTTGAGAAGTTTAAAGTGAATTACAAAATGGTTGAATCATTTGAGGTGCTGCCTCAGTGCTTGCTTTAGTTCATAAAAAGCTTGTTCACATGACTCCTGTTGTCATTATAACACAATGATAGTGCCATATAGATAGCTTCTTAAAGATCATTCAAGAATGCAGTCATCACATCCAAGCAACGATTCTGAAATTCTTTTGATTAATTTTAGCCTGCACAAGTCAAAGTATGGGCATATTAATTACAGAAGCTTAGGCTTCGTAATAATACCTTTCAGTAATCGAAACCATGTGCAACCAGCCTAGTTTTGTAATCACTTTTGTTTGATGTGCAGTACCCATTTACAGGGCATCAGTCTTTTATCCTTTGGCAAATCAATTAACATCCACACTGCATTATTATTGAGAGATTACAATTCCTTGTTCTTTTCTTTCCTCCATAAGGTTTGCATTTCCTTCGGCTCTGTTTCTATATCCTCAAATAATATAGATTGAAGAGTTGTCAATTTAGCTTCATACACAAAATAATCATTCAATTTTGCATGCAATTTTACATTCCTTCTTTGTCTTGTATTTTCTTTGGGATCTTCAGATTTTTCATCCCTATGTTCTGATGTCCCATCTCTCAGCAAAATCATTTTCTATGGAGAAACCGCCTTGAATTGTATTACATTTCTATTTCTCTTCATTAAATATTACATTTCTAGATATTGCAGCATGGCTAGTGACTAGGACAGCTACTCTATAGTGGAGTATCCAATGAAAGTCATCTTTTTGGACTTCATTGGATCCAACTTCTTTCTTAATGTACCAGAAACTCTCACATATGCATCACATCCAAAAACCTTGATGAAGTTCAACCTCATATTTGAGCTTAAAATTTAGATTTCCAACAATCTGATTTGGAATTTGCTTCTTAAATATGCAATTGTTTGCACAGTATATCCTCAAAAGGACTTAGGAATTTAGGTTTCTTATTTTAGAGTTTGAGCCTTTTCTAGAAGATACCTGTTAGCTCTCTCTGCCGTGCCATTCAAAAGAGATGTGTATGGTGCGTCAGGTTCTAACATAACATAGTTTTTCATGCAGTAACAGGCTAATTCATTACGTATATTCTTTGGCATTATCTCATCGGATTGTATAAAGATCAGGATACTGCTTCATGAACAATTTAAAAACACCAAGACTGTCAGTTTTGTGCTTTAAAAGATGAACTTCACAAAATCTAGAGAAGTCATCTATGATGATGAAAAAATACCTTTCACCCTCTGTAGTATGTTGATCAATGGGGTCATATATGTCAGTGTGAATCATTCTCATTGGCATGTTCTCTGCTAATTGGAGCGTTGGAATGTTTTACTGTAATGAACTCTTTAACATAAACTTGGCATCTCAGAAACTCATTTATTTCAGCACTTTGTTGAATGAATGCCCCATTAGCCTGTGCCTTAATTCTGTGTTATGATCTGTAACATATATTGAAATCTATTCAAACTTTTCATTATTCTTTTCAATCACAGCTACGTCATTGTTAAAAGTCACACTGCAGCCTGTCTTTTGAATGTTCTTAACTTATCAATTTGACCTTTCAACGGATATACAGCACAAACATTAGAATTATTTTTTTACCATTTAATGTTCCAGATACTGAGCTAATGTCTTATAATTTAAAGATACTATTTTTCAAAACACATTCAACAGTTCCAGGAAAAGATTTAATTTCTTCTTACCACTCACCTGTACTACACTGGTATGTGGATGCTCTAAAATCCAAAATGAAATTATCAAGACTCGCCATGCATAAATGTTACTACCACTGTCTATCTGTATTCTGATTTAGATTTAATTCCACAGCCCTTGTAATATGTGGGGCTTCCATAGTCTGAATAACAGTCCAGCAGAAGGTTTTTTATTAATCTGAATTTTTAATTGTTGACTTGACAACATTGTAGTCAGCAGGTAGCGACATCAGCAAATAGTTGATTATGTCAATTTCCTCTACCTTGGTACCCGAGAGTTGCAGTTCATTAACAATAGCTAATAGATCATTAATATATATTTTGTTGCATACTACAATCTCGATGTTTCTTTAAAGTTGCTAGTTTCTTCTAAACTAGTATCTGACTTACGGCACTAACTTTCAAATACTTCTGTTTCAAACTAGCCCATATCAGGCAAGCAGAAGATTCTGCTGCCATTGATGCTAATATAGCATTATCCATAAGGGTTAGTAGAAAGGCACAAGCCTTTTTTACGTCTGATTTTTACATCTTTTGTTTCATCAGCCTCAATTTCTATGAATTTTGTTATATTAAAAGGGTGTGTGGTTAGTTATACATTTTATGACTTGGCTATTTTTAAGATTTATGTTTTAAATTTTACATATTATTAATCTTGCATAGTTCAGCATTTGTTATTATTTGTACTAATTTTGAATTGAATATTTACATATCTTTAGATTAAAATAATGTTAATAAGAATTTTCAGTGGCATTTTGATTACATCTTTTTCAGTAATTATGAAATTGATTTCATTGCACTCTGAATTTGTAAACATTATTTTGCATGTAGTATATTGCACACTTCAAAAAATGAGTTGCAGTATATTTAGTGTCCAAATTTATCTGTTAGTATCCATTCTTGCATAGTAACAAGTTCACTTTTAAAATATTCTTATAGGTCAACCTTCTTTAAATGGTCAGATGGCTAGTTTGAATCTGCATAATAATCCAATACCTAATTCTCCACCATCTGGAAATCAGGTTTTGAGAGTTATGAACACTCCATCACCCATTGAAGGACTTGAAAGTTTGCTTGGAAGTAACCCTATTGTTAATACTAGCTCCAGAGTTGGAAGTCCTTTGAATGGCCCAGTAATGAATGGAACTCCTTTACTTGGACATGGACTTCATAGTCCCCCTATTTTACCACCTTCTGGTAAGTTGAATAAATATGATTTGTATGAAAAAATTTAATCTTGGTTTAAAAAAAATGTAGATATTTTATTTTCCACATGTTTCAGCAACACATTTCAAAGGATATTTATAAAAAATTGATATCTGTTTTTAATAAAAATAAGGTACTATTTAATTCGATTCCCCGAAGCTTTGGAAACAAACTGCTATTCACGATCAGAAAACTTATTTCTAACAAAAAAATTATATGTCTGTATCGGAAGCAGAGATTTTATGCTTTCTAAATCTCATTACTTATTAGTTTGAATGTGAGATGGATCAAAGTGAGAATATCCATGATGATTTTAAAACAATTAGTCATTTCTAATATTATTTTGGTGTATTAGAAATTCAATATAGTCATGTGAAAATATATTCTTTATTTGTAACACAACTAGATTTCCAGTCTTATTTATTCTAAAATGAAAGTGCTAGCATACCAAGTTAAATTACAACTATATTAGTCATTGATGAGCACAAAGTGAATGTTTCTTAACTAATTGGTGTCAAAGAGTGCTCAGTCTTATAGAACATGCAGCTTACAATTGAACTGGTTTGCAAAAATTATGAATATGCTAATTTTGTGTGTGTTTAGCTTTTTAATATAAATCAAAATTTGAGATTAAAAAATTTTTCCATTTTTAAAAATTATATATTACGATACTTATACACAGTTCATTGTTATTACACATTTACTATAATTCATAATTTCCCATTATGAGGCAAAAGAAAAAGTGATATTTGTAGAAGAAATGAGTTATAACAGCAATATCTTTTTAGCGATGGAGAAAATAAACATACAACTTAATTGCAAAACCCCCAGATATTCCTGTACAATGTGTTGAGATAAATATGTGTTTACCATAACTGCTTCAACATTTAAAAGCGATCATAGATGTTCAAATCCAATGCTTGATCTCCAGAAAGATTAAATAGAAACCATAACATGTGTGTTGTTCTATCCGACATTTATGTTTATTAATCTTTCTCCTTGTTGCCAATGCCACTAATAGAAAGTAGATCAGCTGAATAATTTTAGCTCCTGTTGCCAACACCACAGATAGACCCCCCCCACCAATGATAGCGTGATTTTAACTATACTTTGGGTTAAATTTCACCCTTCAACCATAACGAGCCACTGTCCTCCGCTCATCAGCCTGCTCACTAGATCCTCCTTCTGGTGGGCTTTGCTTGATGTTTTTTTTAATACTGGAACTGCTTCTGGTTGATAGGATGAAGTATCACTATTTACAACAGTCGAACTGCCCACCAATTCTTCAACATATAGGCAGGTTTCAGTCTGTCAATATTAACCAACACCTCTTTCCCATTCCTTATGAGCCTAAAAATTTTTTCATTACAACTAACCACTTCAAAGGGGCCTTCGTATGGAGGTTCTAAACTTTTTCTAATTTTGTCTGACTGCAGAAAAACATGAGAGCACAAAGTCAGCTCCTAATTCACAAAAACTGCATGCTGCCCGTGATGTTTGGTTGGCAGAAGTGAAAGCTGTTGCATTGCTTCAATGAGCCTTCCCACAAAGGTAACAGGATCAGGCCTGTTTTCAAGGGGCCAGAGAAATTCACCAGGAAGATGTGTGGGAGTTCCATGAACCAACTCTACAGTAGTTGCTTTTAAATCTTTCTTCCATGCAGCCCGGAAACCCAACAATATCGTGGGAAGCATAGTAGTCTACTGAACATTGCCATGAGCAATTATAGCTGCTTTCAGCTGTCGATGAAATCTTTTGATTTGCCTATTTGCAGCCTGATGATTAGGAGTTGTATAGTGCTTTGCAGTAACCATTAGTTTCATAAAGGCATCAAAAAGAGATTATTTGAATTTTGCTCCCTGGGCAGTTGTCAACCAGAATAGTGTACCAAACGTACCAAACTTGGAGATCCAGCTATAATAGAAAGTTCTTGCTACTGTTTCAACAGACATCTCTGCAAGCGGAAATGCCTCTGTCCATTTAAAGACAGTAATGGAAACCTTTTGATGGAGGAAGTGGTCCCACAGTGACCAATATGCACATGCTCAAAGCGAGTACTCAGAGGAATAAAATTTCCAACCTTACTCTGTATGTCGAGTAACATCTTGTCTCATCGATGGCCACACATATCGCTCAGCAACCAACTTCAGGGATGCTCTTACTCCTGGGTGTGAAAGTGAGTGCAGATGTTTAAAAATCTCATGCCTATAATTCTCTGGAACAAAAGGGCGGGTACGACCAAGTGGCACATCACAATGTAATTTTACTGGAGGCTCACGTACAGGAAGAGTTGCAGCACCAATGAAGTTGTGTTTGAAGATAAAATCTCTTGCAAATCGGGATCTGTCTGTTGCTCATCAACCATCTTTTTGAAATCGATTGCAGTTGGTGTTCCAATTGTAAAAATGTTTATTCTTGTAAGAGCATCTGCCACCACTTTGTCAGCTCCTTTTAAATGACAGATGTCAGATGTAAACTGGCCAATGAAATCCAGCTGTCGCGGTGAACATTTGTTTTTCTACCGAAAGGCAAACGTCAACGGTTTGTGGTTGGTAAATAAGATTAAGCTTCGACCTTCCACCATGTGACGAAAGTATTAATGACCATGTAAGCTGCCGGAAGCTCTGTCGTAGGCACTGATTCTTTGTTAGGTTTGGGAAAGTGACAATAAAATGCCAGAAGTTGCCATGCAGTACTGACCTTCTGTTGGAGATCAGCACCAGCAGCATTGTCAGAAGCATCCATCTCTAAAACAAGAGTGGCATTAGCCGAAGGGTGTAATAAAACTGTAGTCTCTGCCAAATCCCGTTTACACCTTTCAAATGCACTTCTGACTCCCTCCGTCCAGAGTGGGTGTTTTGTCATTCTTTTCGACCCTTTTTAAATAGGAATTCAGAATCGCCAGCGTTTTTGCTGCATGTGGCACGAAACGCCTGTAGAAATTTAGTGCCAGGTATCTTCGGAGCTCTTCCACCGTTCTTGGTTCAGGGAACTCCTTAATAACTGGAAGTGGAGTAATGTCATCAGAAGTTATCATGTGGCCAAGAAATCTCACTGATGTTTTTTCTAATACACACTTAGAAGCATTTAGCCGCATGCCATACTCCTCCAAGCTCCGGAGTATTTACTCTAGGTGTTCCAAATGCTGGCTGTTTCTTTCAGGTGCGACCAGGACGTCGTCGAAATATGGCGCACAGAAGTCCATACCGCTTAAAACGTGTTGAATAAACCTTGGGAATGTGGAAGCAGCATTGGAAAGTCCAAATAGCATACACAAAAATTCAAAAAATCCAAAGGGCGTAGTAACAGCTGTCTTTGGAATGTCTTCCTCTTTCTCTGGAAATTGATGATAAGTCTTTGCAAGGTCCAAAGTTGAAAAAATCTCCTTCTCTTCAAGCACCTTCAAGCAGTCTTGAATATGTGGCACTGGATAGCGATCTGGAATCGTCATGCTATTCAGCTTCCTATAATCTCCACATGGACGCCAATCTTCATTCTTTTTTGGAACCATGTGCAGAGGTGAGACCCAGCTGCTTTTCAAAGGCTTACAAACTCCACTCGCCACCAAAAATTCAATCTTCATGGTCTTGAGAATACTTAGGGGTCCGGTAGTTTGTATACAGTACTTGACCTCGTGCTTCGACTGGTGCATCGAACAAGCTTAAGTGATCGAAGGAAACTTAGATAGCAGTTGATGGAACTCAGTTTCTCCCATGATGGGTTTTTATTTCGGTGCCTTGACCACTCTTCCCCATTCCTTGAGACTGAAGTTTGGTAAGAGGGTCTATTTAGCAACGTCGACCAACAGTCCATAGTGGCGCAGAAAATCAGCCCCGATTATAGATTGCGAGACTTCAGCGATAATAAGCGGCCATCGGAACACTCTGCGTTGGCCCAGGTTAAGCGATAATAGCTGCTGACCGAAAGTCTCAATGGCGGTTCCATCTGCCGCTAACAGCTTGAGAGAAATCGATCGAGAAGGCTTTGGTGCCGCTGACCGAGGAATGATTGAGACGTCGGTGCCAGTATCAGATATATTGAAGTTCGTAGATTTGTCGGAAAGATACAATCGGTTAATCCCAGCCATGCCGCCACCCGCTGGTTCGAATGATGACAGTTCTAGTTTTCCGGCTGAAAGGAGCATGGCTTGGTACATTTCATTGCACGTCCCTTGAAACGCCTGTGGTACCAACAGTGTTCGTGGTTTCTAGAGTTTCTGCTGACCTAGCGGTGACAGAAACGCCAGAACGTTTTACGTGTTTCCAGGCGAGACAGTCGCGATGAAATATCCATTAGCATGTTTTTCAGCTCCGTGCCTCCCGCTTCGCCTGCTTGAATCGACGGTGTATTTACACGCAGCCGCCATAATTCCATCTGCCATCTCTGCTAACTTTTCAACTCCATCATCAGAAATAGCAAGAATATGCTGTACGTTGATTGGAAGACGCTGCAAGAAAAGGGATTTAAGCAAAATATTGGAAATTCGGTTTCCAGCCTTGCTTCTCATCTCCAACAAAATACATGATTGTTTGCGGTCTCCAAGCTGCATTCCAGAGATGAGGTCTCGAAGGCGCTGCTCATCAGTCAGCATATTGCGAACACAACCGTGTTCTGAGTGCAGTGGATGGATTTTCTGCCGGTGGTTTTAAAATAATATAACCCACTGTAGCTAACTCTTTAGGCTGTAAACCAGAAGCAACATGGTGAAATTTCGTAATCTTCATGGTAATTCCAGCTAGCATAAACCGGCTTTCCTTCTGGCCGAACCAAATATCTGGACTCGCCCGCCAAAATGGTGGAGCTTTTATATATCTACCCGAGCTATGTTTGTAGTTTCGCTTTCGTTTTGTGGCATAGTAAATTTCAAAAAATGAACAAAATAATTATAACGCAATGTGTAGCAATCACTAAAAATAAGTCCTACGGCCGCGGAAAATTCTTTCAGTGTTGCAGTTGGCGGATGTAAGCAGATTTAAGCTCACGTATTCACAGTCTATAGGTCACCAGTTTAGCGATGGAGAAAATAAACATACAACTTCATCACAAAAAACCCAGATATTCCTGTACAATATGTTGAGATAAATATGCTTTTATGCATTGCTGCTTCAACATTTAAAAGCGATCATATATATTCAAATCCAATGCTTGAACTCTTGGAAGATTAAATATAGAAACCATAGCATTTGCGTTGTTCTTTCCGACATTTAGATTTATTAATCCTCTTCTCCTTGTTGCCAACGCCACAAGTAGAAAGTAGATGAGCTGAAGAATTTTAGCTCCTGTTGCCAACGCCACATCTTTCTCAAATCATTGAATTTATATAACATTTTGGCAGTATAGATGTTGATGAATACCTCTGGTAAACAGATGTTTTTGTGCAATCTTCATTCCAACACACTTTATCTTCAGAATGCTGATAAGAAGGAAAATTCAAACATCCTTTTATAATGGAAAGTTTCAGGAAGAAAGTGATTAAAGTAATTGGGGTAAAGGTGTTTTGCCTCCTTTGATCACTTTTTTTTTCGTAGCAATTGGGTAATTGAATAAGAAAATAAAACATTGTGGCGCTAGCTTCATAAGCCAGATAACATCTACGATACACAAGTATTACTTTTGTATTGTGTGTAGGTTACTCGGCTACAAACGCTAGCGTCGCGGGTTCGTACCTCGACCTTTAATCGCTACTATATCATACAAGTAATTTCAGTAAATTTTATTTCAATAGAAAAAAAATTAATAGTGTACTAATCGTTTATCGTGAAATTTATATGCAATGGTAAGAGTTTTTGTTCATGGGGAAACATCCTTATTGCCTAATCAGAAAGATAAATTGTATAAGACTGTCAAGATACTCTTTCACAGACATATGCTATGAAGATTCAAAGAATTAACTGTTCAGTCTATACTTTCTTTAACTGGATTTTCTTAATATCTATAGACAAGCATTTTAAGTGAAGTAGTAACTCATATGTCATTATGACCTAAAATGCTGACATTCAACCTTGAACAGTTTATCCTATGCTTTTTGACTAGTAGAATACCTTTGTTTAACATATGAAGATTAATGTGATCATTGGGAAATATTTCAGCAATGAATAATACAATGTATTGATTGTATTGATATGCCTTTTCCTTTCCGAATTGAACTAGAATATCTCTTTTGATATGTTCTTGAGAAGTGCTTATTTTCCTTTGCTTCATGGACCAAGTAATTAGTTGCCTAGTGTATTTTGAAACTTCTTTGCATTAAGTAAGAGGAATGCTCATGAAAGAGGAGATATATTCGTCTAATTGGTGTTGCTTTTAAGCTTCCACTTTAAAGATGTCTATTCACTGTAGTTGCAGATTTCCTTGTACTTGTTGTTACAAAAAGGGTTTAAGTAGACTAAAATATAGAATTGGTCTGTGAACAAAAATAGCCAGTGAGGATTTTTAGAAGGGATCGTAATTTAGCCCCTGTTTGAAGCTGAATTTTCTTTTCAGAACTGAATGGATTTATCCCTCATATCCCCTTTTATTAGTAAATTAGTTGTGCATTTTTTTCTGGATGTGGCAGAAAATATTCTGAAAGTTAAAGATCCATTAATTTAAATTATTGAATTAAAGAACATTTAATATTATTCACAGGAGCCATCTCCAACCTGTAATGTTTTCATTTTTTTTCTTCTAAAAGTTGAGTTCTATTTTTTAAAGAGTAAGATTTTCTTAAAGTTGTTTATGTGCTTTTGTAGAAACCACACATATATATTTTTCTTAATCCTTTTAGCTCAATTTATCTCAATTTTATATGTTGTCTCTTATTTATTGCTTACAGTCCAGAGTTACTTAAATATTTTAAGCTGATTATTGTTCCTTAATAATTTTTGGAATTGCGTTAATAATGAAATTTTTTTTGGGCTGTTCTGCTCTTTCATATGACAGTTTTTTAAATGTGTAATAATTTTTAGCATTTTAAGTGCTGAATTAATAATTACATATCATTAGAATGAACTTGTAGAGATTGGGCAATGTAAGTTGAATGCTTAAAATCTTGAGAATTGATTTGCCTTAACCTCTTCTTAAGTCTATGATTCAGTCTTGTTATGCAAGTTCTTGTGTAGAATTCAAAAGTAGTGCTGAAACTTGTGTAATTCAGAGTTAAAAAGTTGTCTTGCAGGCTTTATTTTATTTGCCTTTAATAAGGCCTTTGAGATATTAATATAATTTTAATTACCAAGTTTTTATATATTCACTTATCTGCTCCTTTTTTTTAAAAAATTTTTGCTGTTATTTGAATGATGGCTATTCCTGTTATGTTATTAATGAAAGATTCTAATTGCAAGTGTGCTTCTGCTTTTCAGCTTTATCACCTATGTCAGGGCAGACATATAATCCGACACCAAGGAGCTCTTCTGTGAAGCTGAGTACCATGCAGATCAGGTAATTATTTAAATCTGTTTTTCCCCCTCTTCCCTTGCACTTAGAATATTATGTTTTACATTGTCTTTTTCATTACAAATAGATGCAAATTCGGACAATTAGGTCCTGGTAAAAGTCAGTTCAGCTCACCTCATGGATTTTGCTTGGGGCTTGAAGAAGAAATCATAGTTGCTGATACTAATAACCATCGTATTCAAGTGTTTGAAAAAACTGGTGACTTTAAATATCAATTTGGAGTTGCTGGTAAAGAGGAAGGTCAGCTTTGGTATCCTAGAAAGGTAATTTTGGTGTGCTCATTAAAGATCTTTTATCTTTTAATCATGCATCGTTTTTCTGTATTAAAAAAACCGAATTCCAAATGATTTTTGTTACTTTTTTTCCCCTAGTATCTAATTATGTTATAATCGAAATTTCTTGAGTAATAATTAGTCACAAAAAATAAATAAATAAAACTAATCCCTTATATTATTCTTTCTAAGGTGGATGTGGCTCTTCTTCCTCAATACAATTTTGATGGTAGTTTTTACTTAAAATTTAAATGAATATATACTATTTTTTTTAACATTTTGTTGTAATTATTATCAAAATACATTTGATATATTTTCATTTATGACACCTTTGTATAATTTTTGCTAATAGCAACCACATTGACCATATGATATGAAGTTGTTTAATAATGGTTCAGCTTAAGGAAGTAGCTAGTTTTTTTTAGATATTTCATATGATGCAAATCCTGTGAATGAATACAGCAATGATGATGCAATTGATGGTTACCAAGTAATTTACATATTCAATTCGTTTTCCATTGAAATATTTCATCATACCCAGTTAACAGGTTAAGTGTAAGACATGATTGCAATTTGAACTGAAGCTTCAAGTTAATGTATACTAAACCGGATATTGAAACAGATTGTAGAGAAAGTTGCATTAATCCTTAACAATTATAAATCTTTTAAATAAAAATCTAAATACAAGAATCATTAGTGCAGACATGTAATTATATTTTATACTAAATTTATATTTTCTTTAATATCCAGAAGTTCAATTGATGAATAAATCTGAAAGATACGATTTGAAATTATCGAAAAAAATTAATACGAATATATTATATAAATTTTTAAAATTATAGAATGTATTCATGATTTGAAAATGGTTTTACAGTGATCTATGTATTTTTACAAAATATGCTGAGAATAAGAATAATTTAAATCATTTTGTCCCCAGCAAAAGAATGTAATCATTCATTGTAATACAGTTTTTTTTTTTTTAACTTCAACATTAAAACTATTCTCAATAAGGGACTGTGTAGTATCCTATTGAGAAGTGTCAGCATTTAACTTTTTTTTTAATAAATAAACCACTGGAAAAAGATTCAAGAGAGATGATAGCTTGTGCTTATTTCAGATACAACAGATTGAAGTGTTATTTAAATTTATATTTAGGATAGAATATAAATGTCTATTTTGTTTCCAAGCCATATTTTTAGTCAATTATTTTCTTGATGTTAAAATAATTTGTAATTTATCCAGGTTTAAGAATTATTTTGAATTTTTTTAAAATTAAATTTTTAATTAGTCCGTGGAATAAGCGAATTCTTTGTTCTTATGAACGATTTTCTTTTTAAATATGAAATTAAAAGGTATTACAATTAATATTTGATAAATTTTATTGGTTTTGATTAACCTCAAGGTCTTTTATTTTGTTAAAATAAATGTTTCTACATAAAAGTAGACTACTAGATGATTTAGAATAATTTTTTTAAACTAAAAAAATCTGTCCTTCTCATACAAATGGTCGCAAAGGAAAGTTTAAGGTCTTAGTAAATAACATGCCACTCATACCTCATAGATGCAAGTACCTAAACTTTACATATTATATTGACCTAAATAAGGTTAATGTACATTATGCATTTAAATGTGTAAAAAAAAAGTTTTTTGTGTGTGTATAATTGTGCAGAATAATGTTTTTTTAAATTTAAAGAACTTTTAAGATGTAAAATTGTATATCTTTGAAGTTTATTTTAAATAAAGACATGTTGCTCAAATAGACACAAATGTGTGATGGATTTCTAATATTTTTTGTGAATTTATGTTTTGATATATTTAAATGTAGAAGGTTTCTTATATCTTATATTCATCTGTTTTGAAAAGTTCAAAATATTCAGCAAAAAATTTATAGTAATTCTATAGCTGTTAAATCAATTCTACATTCAAAGCTATATATTTAATATTAAAGTAAGATTTTTTGTATTCCTCAGGAATTTGCTTTTTGAAGTATATCTTGTATTATTTTTCAGGTTGCTGTGATTCGAAGTTCAGGTAAGTTTGTTGTCTGTGACAGAGGAAGTGAACGATCAAGAATGCAAATTTTTACAAAAACTGGACATTTTTTGAAGAAGATAGCAATACGGTACATTGACATTGTAGCTGGCTTAGCCATAACTAGTGAAGGCACCATTGTTGCTGTGGATAGTGTTGCTCCAACAGTATTTATTATATCTGAAGCTGGAGATCTTTTACATTGGTTTGATTGCAGTGAATATATGAGAGAACCATCTGACATAGCTGTTTGTGCTAAAGAATTTTACATATGCGATTTTAAAGGTCATTGTGTTATAGTATTTTCTGAAAAAGGGAAATTTCTAAGAAGAATCGGATGTGAAAATGTCACTAATTTTCCTAATGGAATTGATATTAGTGATGCAGGTGATGTTTTGGTTGGAGACAGCCATGGGAATCGTTTTCATATTGTTGTTTTTTCAAGGCAAGGCAATTTGTTATCCGAATTTGAGTGCCCTTATGTTAAAGTTAGTAGATGTTGTGGGCTTAAAATAACATCGGAAGGTTATGTGGTTACATTAGCCAAAAATAATCATCATGTTTTAGTTTTAAATACGTTATATATTATGTAAAGATTGTGGCCTCTTCCATATATAGACTACCTTTAGCGGTTGCTTAGGTAGTATTACTTATTAAAGAGCATTTAGACTCCGTTTCTTTTAAGGCCAGAGTATAGTTACTGGATTATAGAATTTATAAAAAGCCATATCTTAACTGTCAAGTATGCCAATTGCATCGATATTTAGATATATTTAGATCATAAGGTTGCTATGTAATAGTTGATCTCATAAAATGTGTAGTATAGCATTTTGTAGTTAATTCTGTCTAGGAATTACCCATAGCAGCTACATATGAGTGGACTGAGCTGCCTTTTGTACCAGTCTACAACCTTAGATAAAAGTATATACATCATGTAGTCCTTTAGTGTAGCGTTGTTTTACACTTCGTCGTAGCAGAGTGCGTTGAGAGAATTATATTTACACATCTGTGAAGTAGCCTGTGATATATATACATATATACATATATAACACCTAAAATTTACAACACAATTGCTCACAATATTCATTTAAAATTCACCTTTTAACGTTTTTCAGATTGTTGTTTGAAGATTAAACAAAGTTATTTTGTAGGATGACAATCTTGGCATTGTGTCTTCTGTGTTGATGTATCTACTTAGTGTTCATAATTATATATCAACATTTGTACTTAAATCTGGAATTCTGCTTTTGAATTTTAACGTGCATAGTTATTAGCCATTTAGTTTTATTTTCTTTTTCATTTTATCATTTTGTAGAAACATCGATCTTCCAAAATAGGAAACGAATCCTTTTTATTATAGTTTATATTATATATTAAAATACATTTATCAGATATTTTGTAATTAACTTTGTATGACTGCTGAACCAAAACTAATGGTAGCAGTAGATGTCTTTTATTAATTTTAAGATTATATTTTTTGTATTATCATCCTAGTCTTTGTGGAATGTTTAATGCTGCGGCAGTTATCATTTTTTTGTGTTTGTGAAAGCTGACAGCACTGTAATTAGTGCCAATTCTGTCTGCTTTATGAATTTGCTGTAATTTTCAGATTTTATATCAGAATATTGAGATTTTGGCTGCAGCAATAGTATATACTCTTTTGAATTTGGAATTGATCTGTGGTGTTTGCTTTCTGATACTAAATCCTGAAGTGCTGCTTCATTAGGCATTCCTGTGTGAAAGAGATATAGACTCAAAATGTATTCTGAACAAACTCTTCTATGCACAATTTGTAAGGCAAGCATTGAATAATGTTTGTGTGCATTCTGTTGTAATTAGCAGGACTGTTCCAAATAAATTGGACTGTTCCTTGCTTGCAAAACAAATGCTTATGTAATTGTTTACTGTTATATGAGCATTGGGTGTTTATTTTTTGTGTTATTTTGAAAACCATTTTCATATACAATTGTATTTAATATTTACGTTACTTTTCTTTATTTAATCTTTTGATTTTCAGGTGTGACCAGGTTTATGTCTCATCGAATTTTAAAGTTGTTTTATATGCTGTTAGTTTTTTCTCTTTTATTTAGTGTGGAGAAATCAACTTCACTCATTGTATTTATACAGATAAGTGTTCGATATGTTAGCAATAGGCTCGATCAATACTTACGTGGCAAAGCAAAAACTTTTCACTCCTCTATTCCTGAGTTAGTGTTTACTTTTATATTTTCGCCCTTATGACATTCCACTATAATAACCTTTATAAAGCTTATAGTGCTTGCTAGTCTAGTCACATAGCTGAAAAACACTAAATGAAGCAAAAGTAGGGCATAGTTCGGATTGCCACCAATTTCCATTTTTTTTAAAAAGAAGTTTTTGATGTGTTATTGTTTATTTAAAGCTATGTGATGTTTTTATTGTGGAAAATGTAACTAATCTATGCAACTAACTGTGCAGGTAATTAAATTATGCACGTCTGGATGAAATTTTAAGAAATTTAGGCATAGTATTTCAAAAGTAAGTTGCAAAATAATTACCTCATGCAGTTACCAGTAATGTTGATCAGAGTCAAATTTTTATTATTTTTTATATGTATCTAATCACTTACTTGATGATTTTCCCAACTTTTTCCCCCCTTCTTTTTTGAGCTTCAAGATTCTGGAGCTTTTTAGCTAATTTATATGCAAATGTGATAACTCTATCCAGAAATGCTCTGAAAAGATAGTCTACTTTTAATTTAAGATGTACATATAAATTTATATGAGCACAGATTTATTACTCAGAGCTTAAATTCTGGTTAAAATGAAAATTATGAAAAAAAATCTCAATTTAATTTATTTACAATTAAGTTTTTTTATGTATGTTTTTAATTGTTTTGTATTAAAATAACAAAGTTTTTAATTTAATGGTTTTTCAAACAATTGTTATGAATGTATTTTTTTTTTTAAATTTTGAGCTATTCTTTGTAATGCAAGATAAGGGTTAAAAGAATTATATATCTAATCCTTGTTTTGTATGTTTCGATAAACTTTTATTGGAGATCTAAATATATAATGTGCACATGTTGATTTCTTGGTTGTTTGCATAATTGCACGATTATTATTGTGCAATTACGATAAGCATGTTAATTAATGCGCGGCATGTATTATATGTTTATTGCATAAAAGTAATGTATTTGAGAAAGAGTTAATCATGCTCATTCTTTTTAATTGCTTGTACAAGTTTTTGTTAAAATGTAGTCTGTTTTAAGGTAGTGTATATTGTAGCTGCAAATTTATTCAATTTTTATCTGAAGTTACAATCAATATATACTTGTTAGCTATATTTTTTTTAGAGCTTTACTACTTTATCATGCAGAATAGATGTAATATAAAATATTTGTAAATTTAAGTATGTATCTGTATGTCAGCAATTTTATAAAAACAGATACTCATACAGTAGAACTTCTATTAAATCGCAAGGTAAGCATAACTGCAACTAACTTATTAACTCATGTTATATACTTATTCTCGGAATAATACTCTCCATATATAAAGTGCATTTTTTCCTCTCTTGAGTTGTAGCATGTTTCAATACTCAATCTCGAGTCATATACATCTAATACTAGTATGAGTATTAAATTTATGATTTCTGTTAATCTATTATATACATCTAATACTCTTGAATAGCAATTATTGAAACCCGGTATTATTATGGAGGTTCTACTGTATCTATTGCTGAGTATTCATAACTACTCAGTGTTTATGGATGCAATTTTTTCTAATAGATACTGATGCTCAGTGTTAACGGATGCAATTTTTTCTAATAGATACTGATGCTCAGTGTTAACGGATGCAATTTTTACTAATAGATACTGGCAAATTTATTGCTTGAATCTTAAATATGTTGAATACGTAAAGTTCGTACCCAACTAAATAAACATGTTCATTTATATGAAATGCGTTTATATAGTATTACGTTATATGAGGTGAATGTGTTTGCTGCCGTAAATATTTAACTGAAGTTGCAATCAATCATACTAATTAAGTATATTTTTTTATTTAAAACTCTACTCCAATGTCATATAATGAAATGTAATATAAGTTCTTTACATTTATATATTTAAAGAAATTTTTATAAGATATCAAACAATGAAGCTCTCTTAAAAGGAAGTAAGATGAAGTGATTAGCACATACAATTGTTTTAGTTGATATTTCATGTTTATCTTATTTAAAAGTACTAAGGGTTTTTTCCCTTTTTCTGATTCCTAGTCTGTTTAATGAAGATTATTTTAAAGGTGGCCACCTTTTCTATGGACCATTGTATATTTGCTTTTACATTAAATTCGGCTCATGATCTGATGAATGCAATTTTATTTACAATTTTGATTTCTATTCTTGTTCCTACTTGAAAGTCTCCTAAGATTATGAAATTTCTTGTAAAAATCTATGAATACTTACAAAAAAAATATTTCCTTAACAAGTATCAAAAGTTTCCTATTTTGTTAATGAATGAATATTCAATTATAAATCATATTGAAGAGCACCAAATACCTTGTTAAAAGTTGATCTCCCCCCCCTCTTCTAAAGGCCTTTTTGTACTGAAATGTTTTAAAATAATTCTTTAAATGCAGTATTTGCTACCTCTTGTTAAAGTTCAGAACTATATTATAGCCAGTTTACATTATATCATGACCAGAGATATATCTATATATATATACATATAATTTTTATGCCTATTATATAGAATTTCTGACTCTAGAGTTGTCTTTCATTAGATTACCTGAATACTAGTCTGGAGGCTTAAATGTGTACAATTTAAAAAGTTATTGTAAAAACATGTAGGGCACTATAATGCCATAACTTTTTTTTACTCTGTGATGCTGTAGTTAGCTAGAGTAGGGTAGTGTTCCAAGATGTAGTTTGGTAATAAGCAAAGTAATAAATACTTATAAAAAGTTTCCTTCCTAGGTAGTAAACATATTTGTTCACTTTTGAATTGAGATCATGGTATATTTGATCTCATTTAATATTATATGCTTACAACTTGCAACACTATCTTATTTATTCTAGCTACTGTAGCTATACATTGTATTTTTTTTATCTTAATGTACAAATTGAAGTCTCTTATCTTTTTTACTTACTATGCAATATTTATTTACCATGACAAAATACAGGCGAGCATTTTCGTGTTATATTGCGAATTTTTCACATAGGTGGCTTCCGTTTACATGCTTTTCTTTGAGGCAATATATGAAAAACTTTGTTTTAGATTTCTGCGTACTTGAATTGTGGTATTGCATGTGGTTCCTGTACACCAAATTCAATGCCACATGTTTATCATGCACTGTCCATTTATTGTCAGAGTTTACACTTTTTGAAGTTTATGTAATCTTGGTCCCTTTTCCAAAGCACTGAAGTATTTGGTGCTGTTTTACAACCATATTAATGGAGCAACATTTGTTAATTGTGACTTCAAATGAAATATATATATATATATATTATATTATCTTTATTGATTATGAGGAGTTAAATTTTTGAAAATGATTTTGTGCCTAGATTTTTTGCCATATAACCTATTGTACATTAGTACAAAATAATTGATCCCCAACATTCTGGGTGTCGAGTTAGTTTGTTGTTGGTCATGCTGTTTGCAATACTTTAGCATAATAAATATTTATATTATGCGTCTGGAATATGTTCAATAAAACCAAAGCAGTACATGAACAATAGACATTCAGAAGTTGGAGGGATCCGGAATAAGGTATATTGCATTTACTTGTGCTATTTTTGGAAAAGCGTAATGGATGAAGTTTGTAATAATGTTCCATGTTTATTCAAAATAAAAGCTGTTGCATTCTATTCCTTTGTTTAAAATGGTCTACTGTTTTATTTATCGTTTTCATCATATTTCATGTTAATACAGTTTGTATTCCTTTTGGCATTGAATTTCATGCTAAAGTCAAAATTGGATAATGTGACAAATTAATTAATATATCCATTCTTGCAATAATTCAAAATTTTAATATAAGCATCCAAAGTAAAAATTGGAACCATTTTTAATAAAGTTGCTTGTTTCATTATGCTGACGATTTTGTAATTTTAAATACATTGTGACAAAAGACTAAAGTAATATCTACTCTTCTTTTGTAGTTATCCTGGGCCTTAAGCACATTAGTATGAGGATTTTAAATAATTGTACTTACATTTTTGTGTCCTGAAACTTTAAATACTTTTATGTAAGACTGAATAATCATGTTTAGCTTAAAATTTTTTGAGAGCATAACGTTAAAAGAATATATAAATTATTTAATTGCTACAAATTATAATGATGTAAAGGAATTTATTAAAATTTCAAAAATCAATGTTTCTATTATGGTTTACTTTTTCCATGAGAAAAGTTAAATGTTTGTAGATAAATCGTTATCAATTAAAAATTTTATGAACTGTGTGGCTGTTATGTAGTTGCAGATAAAAATTGTTTAAAGTGATTTTCTTCTTCAACCGTTTTTAACTGTATAGTAAATTTGTGACTATCAACTGTTTATCCTTAATTTTAATTTCCTTGTTTAACTTTTTTTTTGATGCCAGTTTAAAGCAATTTAGATATTGTATATGCATAAATGCAAATCCTTACTAAAGAGTATTTATCATTATAAAGAAATAGTATAGTTTTGAATACACAGAATAGCTTTAAAAAATAAGCAGGATAAAAATTATATTTCAGGAATAATTTTTCTATTTTTGAAAGAAAATAAAATTAAGCATAGAAATATTTTCTAAAGGAAATGTTATCAGTTATGAAAAAAGTTTAGTTAACTGTAGAAAAAGTAAATTGCAGCTGAGAAAAAAATGGGATTAATTGCAAGAGTGGAAAATAATTGCAGTGGAAACTTGTACCTGATTAACATGTTGAATTGCTTTTATATGAATCGTTAGATATTTAATCGTCTTTCACTGCATCTTTTTGTCAGTATGTTTATTAAATTTGAATTGTACGTTGAAAGCATTATTTGTCATCTAATTTTTAAATGAAATATTTGAATGTTTACAAAACTTTTAAGCCCTATTTTTTTACTCCTGTTTATTGTAGAAAACTATGGATATATATTCATATACATATATTTATTTATATTTATATATTTGACATAACCAAGCAAAAAAAAAGTTTGTTTTGCGAAATGGACAAAGAATGATCGTTTCATTGTGATATATTACGATTTTCTTTTTTCGCTGATATTGTTTTATGGTTGAATTTAACTGTATTATGTGTTCATTATCTTTTTTTATTTGCATTACATTTTATTGTTCTGTGTATAGGATTTTTATAAAATAAAATAAGTCTGGATTTTCATTAAATATGGCTTCCTTAAAATTCTTTTCCAACAAGTAGACCAAATTTAGACTTTTCAATGTTTTCTTCCTCTCCAAATTTTGCCTTTAGTGACGTGATAGCTTTTAAAAATATTTCGAGTTATTTAGACTATTCCAGAAATGTTTTTTAAAAGTAACTCTCTCTCACATACAATTAATTATGGAAGACGATATGTCTTACAACAATGTTACAGTTTCACAAAATATTTTATTATATTCTGTTTACGGAATATTAACTATTGTTTTGCGCTATCAATTTAAAAATGTGGCTCTTTTAATATTAAAAATAATTGTCTAGAATTACGGACCGTTATTGATCGTGAGAATTCAAATATCATTTAATGTTATAAATACAATAAAGCACCGTTTATATCTTTCGAGGACAGGACGTATAACGACACATAATCGAAATTTTAATATTTACGACTTTGGTTATTATGACTAATATAGATCTAATTAACTAGTTGAAGGCTCAAGATGCCTGACATATTATCATATAGTATTGAAAACAACTATTAAATATTAAAATTTGACATTAGTCAAAACTGGGGAAATATTTTTATTCCATGTCTAGATGTGTTAATTATACATTTCTTTTTTCAATGTATGTGAAGGTAGGTATTTAAATATATGTCGTCTGATGTGCTGCTTGTTTGTATTAAAAATAACATAATCAATTAAATTAAATTTTTCTCTGACGCTTTGACAAAATAGATCCGAAATTTTTTGCGAGGAATTATATACGTCTTTAAAGGAAATTGGAATAATTTCCTCGCTTTCTGCGTGCTCATTGCTTAGATAAGAAACAGGCAAATTATCTCATTGATTCATCGGTTAAAGGAAGAGTTTCCCTTTCATTAAGAACGGAGAAAACCAGATCTGCGAATTTTTTTAAAAAAGGGAAACAGATTTATAACTCAAGTCTTGCGTCTTATTAAAGAATTATTCCGATGGTTAAGAATGTATCAGGTCTGTAATACAATGACGCATGAATAAGAAACACATAATCGATTTTTTGCTGTGCTATGCATATATTTTCAGGTCTAAATTTCGAGTTAATGTGGTGATTGTTATATAAGCCAGATAACATCCGTCGGAGCGAAGTGCACATTTGGCCCAACGGATATGTTACTCGGCTACTAACCATAAGATTGGGAGTTCGGGCCTAGCGCAATCGACACACACACACCTACATTGGTGACTTTGACAACGCAGCCTTCCGCTACAATGCAGAGAGTGAAGGTCGCGGTACGAACCTGCGACGCTAGGGCGTGTAGCCGAGTAACATACCGATCAAGCAAAAGGGACCGTTCAGCTCACAGAATATTATCTGGCTAATAAGGCCAACGCTACAGTACTTTCTCACCAGTTAATTGGCGAAGAAGCGAACGATTTTATTGTGCAAATTGTTATGACGAGTTGCTGCTTGCTCGTTAAGTGGGTGTGACGTTTTTGATTTCGTCACATGCATTTGTCCGTACTGACAGTTCTCGTCGTAGTTTACAAGAGCCGTATCACGGACCATATGAAGTTGAAAGAAGAACAGACAAAGTTTTCTCTTTAAAAATAAATCGGAAAGAAGTCAACGTTTCTGTGGACTGAATAAAGCTCAATTTTTCTGACAATTCTACAGAACCTGATTTGATTTCGAAAACTCCAACAATTGTTAAAAAGGATTCAGTAGCTGTATCACATACCACAGAACCAGAAAGTCCTTCGACCAAGCAAGGCAACGGTGACAAAAGAGTGAATTTTGCTGCTCCAAAATTGGTGACAAGATCTGGACGTAAAGTGTGTATTCCTTCTCGTTATAAGTGACGTTTTTCATCGTTCGAGTAGCTCACTAGAGGGGGAGTACTGTGGTGCAACGAGTAGCAAAAACATTTTATTATTGAAGTTGTGTAACAACTCAACTCTACCTTGTGTATTGACTGGTATTCGAAAGACTGGATATACCTTTAAGCGCTACTTCCGTTATCTCCAATAGTTTTATTTAAATAACTGTAAATTAACTGTAAATATTAAATGTTTATGTATCTTTAAACACATAACACTACCATTATATATTTTCAAATTTTATCCATGACCCGCGCATACTGTGTTTTAGAAGTGAAAGTACTTAAAACCAACATCTATCAGTTAGCAACCTGCTTTAAAAGGTAACGTATGATTGCACTGATCGAAGAAAGGACACATCTTCATTTTAGAGAATACACCACCGAGTCCCGATTTGCCATTTTAAGGAGATTTGCGATATATTTCGAACTAGGTGGATACTTTGGAGCAGTCCTTGAAAAACTCGACACATTGAGCAATTTAGGGGGTAACAATATAGAACATATCAGGTAAGAGCAGATTCTCTTAGAATATGTTAAGTTCCAAAGGACATTTTTATTCAAGCTCCGATAAGTTGGGAAAAAGGAAATATATTACCAAAACTTCTGTATAGCTATGGTTATTTTTGGATACAGGCACCATGAAGATTCAATTATTTACCATATCAGCGGACCAAATTTCCAGTTCCCTCTTCGAAAAACACTGATGCCAGTTGGGCCTTAAGTTCTTCGAATTTTTTAAATAAGAATATGGAATAGGAATGCCTAAACACTTACTCTTAAAGTGTCGCAATTTCGGCATGCTGAATGGCTTTCACGTTGTCTGGAATTCCAGTATCCTTTTCTTTTAAAACCACTTGATCAACTCGTTGAATATGCTATTTTGTTGTAACAGACTTGTATCCTTGTCTTTGTCATGAAAAACGAGGCTTAATGGTGAGTGATTTCCATCTTTCATGAATTCCAGACAAATGAACTTCAAAAAAACGTTGTCCATCACGAATAACTGGTGGCAACGCTCTTCCAAGAGAGGATCAGAAACCTGGTACATCGATATGGCAAATATTTAAATATTTACAATGATTATGCCGAAAAGTATTCGTATTTATTTTGTCTTGGTGTACTCAAACATTCATTTTCCTCTCCATTTTTATCTTTTTCTATGGTGCTTTGAAGCTTGGGGACGAATTGGAAACGACCTCCGCGTATAATTTGTTCTTCCTCGTCGTTAGTAAGATATGTCGTTTATGTTCATTAGGAAAGTTAATTTTTGACTTCTCTTTATCTTGTGTATTATTTTTCATTAATTCATTGAAGGAACGAATTGTTGTGCATATATTTGGAGAAAAGTACTGAAGAGCTGTTACACAAATAGTTCTTAATCCGATTGTTGCAAATACATAGATTGCAAAATTTCTTAGCAATTTTAAGAATCGTTAAAAAATGTATTGAAGTTTTAAAGATATTGGAACGAATCCAGATTCGAGCATGGAAAAAATGGCTCGACAGACTAACGTTGAAAATTGTGTGAAATTTCATTTCAACATTTTAAAGATTTTGTTAAAGAATTGATATCGGAATTGTGTGATGATCAATGAATATTTTTCAACTACTTGATAAATAATTTTCTAGGAGGATACGAATTTTTACTAAAATTATATTTAGTTGGTAAAATTCAAATAATTCGCTGAAAAATGGTGAGAATATCATTCTCTTATGATACAAGTACCTCCGATTTATTTCTTCGTGATTAAAAAAATATATAAACCAAAAAGATTGGGCGTCATCGATTGTGGTGTTAAGAAGCTTTTGATAACAATAGAAACAAGGAATCCCCCCCCCCCCCTTGTAATTTTACTTACTGACGCCATTATACAAGAATCCAGAAATTACTTTTACAGGTATCAGGAAAAAACCCCAAAGATTACAGATTTTAAATAGTTTCGGACTAAAAAGTTAAAAATTCTTGACCCACTCAATCTTGGTAATGCCGTTTGGTACCATCTGAATACTATAAATTTTGATTTGAGCAGGAAATAGTTTAACCAGATTACTTCTAGTTTCTCTGTTATTTCATTTCTCCTAATTCGTATCTTTATTCCTCTAATTTTTGAAGTCTTAAGACTTTCAAAATTTCTGACTACAATTTTATTATTTTTTATTACCAGGATTTAAAAGCATGATTGGGTTCAGGATTATGCTGAACATGATGTAATTAGACTGAATTTGTCGTTTCGCTATTAACAGCATTATTCAATGAAATTGGTTATTTATCAGTATTGAGAAATAAATTGTAGATGTCCCAGTCGCATTAGACACTCGTTTTGCTTCGGGACTTTTCACAGTCAGAATACGAAGTTTGCTATATTCTGCTGTAGAATTCTGTAATGGACAATGTGCAGTTCAAGTGTAATTTAAAATTGTTAATGAATACGTTATTTAGAATTCTGTGAAGGAACCATGTACAGATGAAGAGTTATTTTAAATTGTTAATTAAAACGTTATTTCTTAAGTCGAACATTACTTAAATACTTGGAGCAATATTTTTATGCGATTCAGGAAAGCGTGTACAAGCTTCTAGTAAAACTAGCCTACACACACGCACACGAAGGGGGGATCATACAATAACTTAATACCTGGGATACCATCTTCGTACAGTAAGTGGAATTATTTGGTCTCAAGACTACTTATGAATATGTTTATTGTTGCTTGCTAATGATCGGTTTTAAGTGCAACGAATTTATAATTTTAGTTGACGAATCGGTAATAAATCTGGGAATCATAGGTTTGGGCATGATTATAGCACATGCTTAGCCAATAGAATTCTCGAACTTAAAATAATTTTATTAATTCCGAGAATGCATGATATGATCATATCATCATGCTTTCACGCTAGTTGACTGTTCTGAGGGGAGAAAGTCTTTTTTTTTTAATGACAAACTATATATCTACCTCAAATGAAAACTTTTTAGCATGTATATGCATAGTTTTTTCGGATGTTCAAGAATTTCCAAACTGGTGCGCTCTGTCAACTTTCAGCAACAACTACTCATGGTCGTTATTTTGGATATCAGTATTACAGAAGGTGGATTTCTAGAATACATTGTGATTTGTGAAAAGCATGCAGATCTCGAAATACTCTCATCTTCAAATGGGCCACGGCGACTGGTGGTAAGGTCTCGGCTCGCGAGTCGTAAAGTTTCAAGTTCGAGACCCGATACCACCGAAGAAATGTTATTTAAGGGGGTCTGTTGCATGTTAAATCCGTCAGGGCCAAACGTCCTCTCTCTGGTGTGGTATGGTATGAAGAGGGGGGGGGGAGTGCCAGCTCAGGCATCATCTTTGTCATCTAGCCACGATTAAAAGTTACGAGGTGCATCAAAAAATAGCCCTAGTGTTGCTTGATAACGGGACGTTAATATAACTAAACTGAACTAATCTTTAAATTCTAACTCTTGATCAGTCAGTTTAGTCTAATTGGCATGATGAGAAGTGGTCAGGGGGTGGAGCATAGAAGAACAGAGTTTCACTCTCGGGTGAAGCCAGCACGAAATCAATATTTTTGCATTTAATTTAAATTTTAAAAGCCAAAAGCGACAAATTAATCTTTTGACTGCTACGTTGCTCAAAAGCGCTGCTTTCATTTGTCTCGTAAACCGCGATGCAGCGGTTTTGCGCTGCGAGTTTCAGTGTATCTTTGTTGCTCCGTGGGTGTGCACGTAGTCTGACCTCACGCGTACTTTGTAACATGAGTGCATTCTAAAATAACTTTTTACCGTTTTTTATATATTTTTAAAAAATAACCATGTCACAGGCTTTTATTTCGGACGTTGATTCGGCTGCTAGTGATTCTGAGGATGGTGAAAGAACAGACACCAGTAGTGATGATAGCATTATCATAATTCATCGAAGAAAAAGACTGAGGATTGAAAGTGAATCTCCTATCTCATCTTCATCAACACCAAGTTTTACGAATGTTCTTCCGATAAATGTGTTTTGAAAAACAACAAACAATTTTTTCTTATTCACATTCACAATTAATATTGTTTCTTTATAATACGAAAAGAATTATTAAAATTGATTGATATTTGTCTAAATGAGAGTGTTTTATTTGATAACATCAAGTCAAAATATGTCCCGAAGTTTTTGAACGTTTTCACCAGAATCGCTTAGCAGTCAAACAGTTAAGCTGGGAGAGGCGTTGATGAAACACAAAGGCTAAATCCAAGGTGCTATTTACCATCTCTACACAACTGTTTCCCACCCTGCGTTGCCATGCGTCTCCGATTCGGCGTTGTGCGATTTGTTCTGCTTCAAAAATCAAGGTAATCGAGTAGAAATATCTGCTATGTTTTAATTTTTATCGTTTATTAATTATATACTTGCATTTTCTATATTTTTGTATTAAAATCGTATCAATGAACAAATGAAATAAAATAGAAAGCCTTTCGTTATCGTAATTGCTAACGATGTTTATTTATTAATCGCATGCCAGTTATTAATGACCGCAGATTGCGCAACGTTTTTCTGAACTAAAATTGTCTGATGATTGTCTACCTTGTCTATGTTCGCCAATACCATACGGTTAACACAAAAATACCTTGATGACACACTTTTCTTTATTTATGATTACATTTTTTAGTATTTTTTGCATATTTGCTAAAGAAATTTTCTAGTAAATATAACATCTTTCACTAAAGAACTAATCTAGATAATCATTTCAAATCCAAGAATTAATATGGTCTAAGTTACAGAACTGTTATTTCATTTCGGATTTTCCAATTAATATAAACTTTAGTTTAGATTACACCATGCACTAAAAAGGCTATTTTGGGTTTATTATATTAATTAAAAAGCTACTAATTTCAAATATAACCCCTAGTAATATCTGTAAAGAAGGAAATGGAGAATTTTGATTTTTTTCATGGGGGGGAAGGAGGCTTGCTTTTTTGCTGGTGGCATATCATTGATAGCATATCAAGAGAGTAAAATGCTGGTGAATTTTCTCGAATTCCTTTAATAATTTACAAATAGTATGTAGTCAAATTTTACGCAATATAGAATTTAAGTTTGCTACAAGGAATTACTGTTGCTAAAAATCTAAAGCGTGCATCTATGAGATTCAAATATATGCTTTCATGATAAATCTTGCTGCTCAATCTTCTGAAATTTATGTGAATTTCGACCGTATTATTATTAGTAGTTGAAATGAAATAGACTTACAATCGCTTAATATTTTGCTACCATCAGAAGATATATTATTTCTATCATAAATCATGTACTATTTGTGAAATCATTGATGACAAACGCAGTGCATAACCAAAAAATTATTGTATATCACTGGTGATGCAAGGAGTAGAAACGGTATTAACTTACAGGCATCTTTTAACAAATCAGACGAGTGGATTAGATCCTTGGCTTTTTTAATTTAACATTAAATTGAAAATAAAAATTAATACCTTAGTTTGTTAGTTGTTCTGCAGGTTTTTAGCTGGATTAAGATAGACTTTCAGTTATCTGACAATTCTAATTAACCGACCCCGGTTTTGAATGAATAAATGAATAATAATAATAATAATAATAATAAAGGATTATATTATTTTCTTGTGGGTTCACTTTGCATTGTATCAGACGTCCAGATTGCCATGCAATTTTTCCAGTCACTACAAATCGATTAGACCAAAGTGGAAGTAATCATCATTTTTAATTTTTAATTAATTTTTTGAGCTTGCTTTTTTGCATGTGTTTTAATCAATCAATTTCATTAGTTTGTTATTTATCGGCATGTTTAGTCACTCAGTCGTGTAACTTACGAGGGCAAATCAAAATGTCTTAGCGCCTATTTTTTAAAACCAAAATACGGATGTGAATACAAAGCGAACATATACATTCCCAACAGTGAACGTGCCTTGAACCGCACCTGTCATATCTGTCTTTTGCTCCGATGAGTGGCGCTGCTATCAGTAATTTAAGATGGCGGTTATTCTTCAGACGTCCACAGCTTATGAGCAGCGAAGTGTTATTCGTTTTTTATGAAGCAATGCACAAATGCCCATAGCACTTCCGTAAGATACAGGGAAAAGTGTCTCTTTGAGAAGTGTTCAATGGTGATGTGGTGAGTTTCAAAATAGTCGTGAAGACTTGCATGAGAATGAGCGTTCACTTTGAAAATCTGGAGCACCTACATTACAGTCCAGACCTTGCCCCTAGTGATTTTAACGTTTTCTGTCCACTGAAGAAGTTTCTGGCAGGACAGAGATTCACATGAGACGAAGAAGTCAAGAACGCTCTCCGACGGTGGTTCCACAGACAGCCGGGAGAATTCTACAACAGGGGAATCTCTAAATTAGTGCTGCGATGGGACAAATGTTTGAACCGGTGTGGTGACTTTGTGGAGAAATAATGAAAGGCTACGTGTATTTGTAAATATCTGTATGTGCCTGTTTTTGGAGAATAAAAAATAAGCGCAAAGACTTTTTGATTTGCCCTGGTATTTAATTGTGCCCAGTAGCATGAGGCGTAGTTTTTCCAGAAATGGAGTGTAATATTATATTGGCTTTGTGTGCACACGTTTCATTGACTGCGAACTATGTAGTTTAGGATCGCTCATTTTCCACAGTTCTCTTTATTAAAAATTTTAGTGAAGTGATATAGTACTTATTCTCATCTGGCTTTTTTCCCTCCAGAAGTTATATAATGCATTCTTATTTTATCCAGGTTTTGACAAGCCTCTTTCTAAGTTAATCCGTCTGCGATGAGCAACGGAAATTCAGTCTTGGGCTAACAGCTGTCGAATTGGTAAGTAATATATAAACGTGGTTTTTCATAGTTAATTGTGTTTTAAATATTACTGTATGTAAAGTGTTCCAAGACTTTTCATATGAATTGTTGTTGTTGGTTTTATCGTGTTCCACTTTACAACGGAAGGAAGGGTTCAATACCTTCTGAAGGTATGGACTCCTGAGCACCCGAGGGCAGAAGTCTGACTTCTATTTCACACACGTCACAAACCCTTTTTACGAGGCGCACAACATTCATTCATCCACAGATCGTAATTTAGGTGTGGAACACAGTACGATTTCCCCTGACTCAGTATTAATATGGATTTTAAAAGATAATAAAACCCATCTAGACAAACACAGAGCAGCATACCATGCATGATCGTAACTCGATTATTTAAACCTTTAAGCTATAGATTGTGTAATCATAAATAATGATAGAAATTCGAGGCATGTAAGAAATGTGTTGTATGCAACAGATAACAGAAAAATGCTCTGAATCTCGTACAATTTTCGTATGCATAGTGATCTGCACATTGACGTGGCAGCTACAACAGCAAAGAGTTTTCCTAGGTTCTCATCAGAATCGACGGAACTTTCATCCTCCCGTCATGAAAAATGAAACTTTAAGTCGACAATGAAATGTTTTCTAATATTTCACCATTTATGTAATAACGGTACATTGTATAGTAATACGAACCTTTATAGAAGCCCTCCATCACCTTTTTCAAGTTTGTACTAAAAGTTTTTAAATAATTGTATAGTAATATGAACTTTTATAGATGTGTTCCATCACTTTTTAAAGTTTGTACTAAAATTTTTTTCTAATAATTTGCATAATTGTATAGCAATATAAACTTTTGTGTTCCATCACTTTAAAGTTTGTACTAAATTTTTTTCTAATAATTTGTATAATTGTATAGCAATATAAACTTTTGTGTTCCATCACTTTAAAGTTTGTACTAAATTTTTTTCTAATAATTTGTATAATTGTATAG
>JAOUZG010013423.1:193965-217729 GCA_026289955.1 Argiope argentata | reverse complement strand
AGAGAGAGAGAGAGAGAGAGAGAGAGAGAGAGAGAGAGAGAGAGAGAAATTTACTTATTTATTTTAATAACTGTACTAAACAGGAAATTTTCTTATTTTGGCTCCTTATGGCATTATTTTTTGGCTCTTTGGTTTATTTTCGGCTCTTTAGTCTTAGTTCACGACCTAGTTCTTAATAACAATTTTTCCCTTTCAAATTTACAGCCGCTTTTCGAATGGAATAAAATTAATTACACTATCAATTAACTGGTAGCTAAATTTCATAAATACTAAAAGAACTGTCACCCAGAATATACAAAATTTTAAGTGAAGAAGTATGTTAAAAATTGATCACAAAATTCAATACTATGAAACATGCCAAGTTCAATAAAAATTAAGAAGAGCCAACAGGAGAATGACATATACTTTGATAACGGAAAAAAAACATTCAACAAATTTACATGTAAACTTTCAGGAAAAATTTACATGTATTATAGTTTTTAAATAAAGATGTCACGATGGCTTTCTAAAAGTTATTTTTACTACCGATATTGAAGTAACCTCATTTGGAGATTGGAACCCACAGATTAAGAAGCCTTGTTCTATAATACTGAAGGACTTCTTATCACTTTTACTGCGGTTACATCAATCATACATGAGTATCGAATAAAAGAAATTGGATCAGCAAAGGATAAGAATACATGGACAAGAAAGAGAAGAAGCCCCTTCGTTTCGAATGAAGTTATTGATTATTAGCTGAGCCTGTAGCATTACGACCCTCGATTGGCAAGAATCAAAAGAAGTAGGACAGACAGAAGATCATCCGAGTCCGATTCACATTCTGGTTTTGATAGAATGGATCCCTTTTGTGGCAAAGACGCGTTATGCACCGTGAAGATGCAAAGGGTTTGAGAACATCGAGGCTTCTTTTGACTTTTCTATTCTCTACTGAAAGGAAGGAGTGATTACTGACTTTCCCCAGATTTCCCCCTTTTTGATTAATTGCCTTCGTATCGATTTCGGCTTTCGTCAGGAGCGGTTATCTAATTTGAATCGTGTTCCCTTTCAACCGCACAAAAACGTTACTGGGATCGTTATGAAATGGAAAAGCATTTAGATCAGCAGTGAAAAAAGGCAGACAGATCCGAGAAGAAAGTTTTAAAATAATAATCTATTTAAAAATGAATCGCCAAATGTGTTGTTAAGCGCAAAACTCGAGAACGGCTCGAAAAATTCGGCTACTTTTTAAAAATATTTTAGTTAAGACACGAGGGTTCTTATACAGAGAAAAAACGAAAAATTTCGAGGAAAAGAGTAAAAAATGACACTTTTCTTACTTTACCGCCAAAAATCATCATTTCCCCACCGTCAAATGAGTAAGATTTCAGTCCCCCCCTCCTATACGCTTATGAGGTTAGGCTTAGTATGTTTTTGACCGATTATTTCAAACGGTTCTATTTATTTTCTTAATTGATGCATTTAAAATTAAACATTGTTAATTAATCGATTTTTCAATTACCTCTATTAGCTCACACCCTTCCTATATATACAATATATACATATCGTGCATGTATATATCTAGTTCAAATTTTACATCTTTAATAAAATACTTTTTATTCGTCCAATCAAGTTAAAGTAATTTTTTTTAAACTTGTAGTGGATGACATTTGATGTTAATACAGATTTATCAAATATTAATCCATCCATTTTTTAAATAATTAAAAACCAACTTTCACGCTAAAAATCTTCATTTCCCCGCGGCCAAATGAGTAAGACTTCAGTCTCCCCCCCCACGATAATGTGGTTAACTTAACATGTTTTTGACTGAATATTTCAAACGATTCTGTTTATTTTCTTAATGTTTGATGCATTTAAAATTAAACATTGTTAATTAATCAATTTTTTTGGATTCATTTTGAAGTACTTTCGAAATAAAATAAAACAGAATAAATGAAATTAAAAATTTCTAATCTGTATTGCGTTACTCCAACTGGCGTAGAAAATTTACGAATCTGCATTGCCCCAATAGGCGTTGAAAATTCACGCATGTGTAGTGTGGGTTGTATTTGTAGATAACTGTGTCTCATTTTGTTTAAAAGTTAAAAATTTTTGTCTATAATATTATTGTAGCTATCTCAATCTCGATCGATAAATAAAATAGACTTGACTTGATTTTAAAGAAATATGGACTTCATTTACAGTTACTTCAAGTACGCACTGTAAATAGTTTTTAGGTTAGTTGTGTGTTTTTCCATGTGTACGAAGTCGTGGATAAAAGCTAGTAATGAAATAAAACTGCATTGCTTAGAATCGATTCAATGACATTTGGGAGATATAAGTATCTGTTAACCAGTATAAAAATAAAACATTTTAAGAAAGTACAGCAGTGAAACGGATAATTTATATTTTTTGGAAATAGCTAGTAAAGAATTAGTTTTGGAAAATGCAGTTATTCTTTAGAAATAAACTAAAAAAAAGAAAATGGTCGTTTTTCAATCTAGAATGCAAAGCATTACCACTGACTCTGGTAATATATTTTAGTCGTGATTAATAGAGAAGCAGACGTTGCAAAAAGTTTTTTTAAAGAATAAAAACAATATTAGTTACGTGCCCATAGAGAGTCGTGTCTGTTTTGAAACTATGCGGTGAAGGTAAAAGGCGAAAAAAGAAACAAAAAATTTACAGATAGTCTAGCATTTGTAAAAGCGAGAAGAAGGATTAGTTTCTTTAAGATCCTTACTTTTATTATTAGTTGTAATTACGCGAAAGCCTAATCGAAACAAACCAAGAAACATCTCCACTGGCATAGGTTGCGAGTGAAAGGTAAGAAAAAATCTGGGAGCTAAATTAAAAAAATTTCTCCAATCAAGTAAGTTTTTTAATTTCTGATAAGCATTTCAGTAACAGTTTATTAACAGCGCGAATATTAGTTATAAATATTATTTTATATAATACAACTTTATAAACTTATACTTTTAAAATAGAGGCATTTTAAATTCTTTATATACAATAGATAACAAAAAAAAATGTTTTTAAGAGTTCTATTTATCATAATTTTTTGATCAATCTATTATGAGGAATTCCTTTTATTCAATATGACCTTGTTTATTTATTCTGAATTTTAATTTTATTCCAATGCATTAAATTTCCCTTGAAAATTGTTCTGCATAATATTTATTTTAATTCTATTATCTTAATTTAGTTAATTAATTCTATTATCAGAAATTCTACTTATCATAAGTTTTTGTTCAATTCATTTTGTGGAATTCCTTTTATTCAAAATGACCTTTCTTATTTATTTGGAGTTTTAATTTTATTCCGATGCACTAAATTTCCCATGAAAATTGTTCTGTATTTAATATTTTATTTCGGATTATGGAATTATTTTGTGTTTTGTAATTTCACTGAGTACTAAATTTTAAACACTGATAACAGCAACATTTCAAATATTTGTTTTTATATAATCAACTTTTAAATAACCCTATTATCAGTAACATTTAGTTGTTCCAAATATATAAATGCTTTAATTATTTTGTTTCATCACTGTTTGAATTTATTTAATTACACAAAGAAAAAAATCAATTAATACAGCGCTAAAAATTTTATATAAAAACTATATTTTGACATTATATACTTAAATATCTATTTGATTGATTGATTGACTTTTAACTTTTTCTTAAACGTAATATTTCAAATGCGGAATATTAAATAAATTTTTATAAATATCATCATAATATAAAAATTAAATAATTGAACTCAAAAACTTTGAGCTATTATAAATATGCTCACATGTTAATTAAAAAATAATGCAAAATATTTATTATTTATTTTACTTTGCTGGTGAAACGCAGAAAAAGCTAAGTTTATTTTTCAGATATAATGTGAATCTTTATTTATTCCCTCTAAGTATCTTAATTTATAGTTTAGAGATTTCAAAACCCGCAAATGTTGTAAATTACATTTTAGTATCCTGCATTGACGCAAAGGAAAATAATTTATCTTCCTTCATATTAAGCTGAAAATAGATTTTTGAGAAAAGGATGTCAAAGACTTTTTAGGGTCAGTGAAAATTTCACTGAGAAATTTTTAAATAAGATAGAGATTGTACTTCGGTGCTTATCGTAATGTTGAGTTGTAAATAAAATGTTAAAAAATATATCGGCGATTATATCATAAATTAAATGATATTATACCCTCATCCAATATTTCGGAATCCATAAAAGCATTAATGTTATCAATATAAAATTAAAATATTGAAAACAAATATTTAATTTCTTGTAGACCAATCATTACTTTTAATAACATCTAATAACTAATTTTGCTGTTGTTGTTGAAGTTTCTTATGGTACTTGCCATGGACAAGCTGGCTGAAGTAGTCGGCGATTTAAGCCTAATCGGCGTCTCTCTCTCTCTCTCTCTCTCTTTTTTTTTTTGCAGTAGCGCCAACTAGGGTTAAGAGTACGACTTTTGCTACTCACTCATCACATTTGCTTGCAAAGGCCTTTTTTACAGGAGCGCACATTCACAGACCTTACAGACAGAACACAGGAAAACAGCCATGACCGAACCGGGATTCGAATCAAAGACGCCCAGATCACGGGGAAGAAGCGCAACCCCTATACCAGGACGTCAACACAACTAATTTTTCAAGGATAATGTTAATCATTATTCAATTATGACAAAAATTATGAGCTAGGCATCCTCAGTCGAGGATGTCACATATAAAATGTTATTCTCATTTTGATGGTATTGTCTACTTATTTTATCAAAGAATCTGAAATAATCCAAAATATTCGATTATTTATAAACAGTACTTAGATAAAAACATATTGTAGAGATTTCCAGTGTTATTTTCCTGGAATCTTAGTTTAATTTTACGAATTATGAGGATAGATATGTTTATCTATTATATTTATTGCTTCTTTTTCACCTAATTCAAAAATTTCAAAGACTTTTTAGTAATTATTTTTTTATATTAATCAATCTATAACAATAAACTTGCTTTATGCTTCCGATTAGGAAGAAGCTAAACTTTTTTTCATCAAGTTTATTTACTTTTAGAATTATCATACATTACGGTATAGAACTCCACGGATAAACTTTTAGCACTGATTGTATACATCTAGACAAACAACCTCTGCAGTTCAGAACAAAAGTCTGAAGAGCAAAGACAGGAAAATCTTGCAGGGGGACTCAGGAGATCCCCCCCCCAGTAGACTGTATGCCAATGAATTCAATAAGAGGAAATGATATAACAAATAAAGTGTATAAAAGAATAAAAATGCACAAAAACACATTTTTATGAATGATAACATTGAAAAGCATATGAACATGGCAGATAAAGCGTCTAGTAATAACGACTTTAAGGGAGATAAATGACTTTATTTAAAAAACAAACAAACAAAACTTTGGCATAATTTAAAATAAATGTTCAAAGGATATGCCGTTCAAAAGTAATACATACACGCTACGCATGTTGTTATTTATACAACAGTGGTTATGTCCTATTGTGAATTCGTATTACATTAAATCTGATTTGTATATTTTATCGATAATATCTTTTATTTTTACACTAGAGGTGAATCACCTACACTGATTGATCTTTGTGTATGTGATCGATTGTTCCATTGCAACAGTGTTTGTATTGACGTATACGATAAACCCAAGAAATTGGCCAATGTTGTTCTGCATGGCATTGAAACTTTAATAGATTCGATTGAAAACAATAAAAAATGTAAAGTAATTCAATCGCTTGAAGGTATAAAATTAATATTAGTTAAAAGAATAATTAATTAAATCATAAAAAGCGATTATAAAGGGGTCATGATATTTCTTGTATAATTATTTATTTTTGTAAAAAAAATAATCAGAAATATTTTTGTTTAACATAACAATACAATTTCTGCCTCCGGATTTTTAACTTATTAATAATCTTTACATTTTTTACAGATCTTAAAGATTTTTATTTACACTGCATAAAAAAAGAATTTCGTTAAAGTTGAAAAAGAGTGCGGATACATTCTTGAAAAAATATAATATTTTTTTCATAGTTCAAGTGAGAAAAAAAATTAAGAATTCTAAAGGTAATACGACTTTTTCTTGTAAGAATACTTTAAAATATAAATCTTTATTTAAGGTTTAGATGAGAAAGAAAATCATCATCTTGATAGTTCGGTCATCATGATATGTCAACGAATAAAATCAATTCGAGTCATAAATATTATTTTCAAGGATGGGAAAAGTACTTTCGTTTAGAATTAGATAAATATTAGTTTGAAAAAGCCAACTTTTGGACCATTATCTGTTATTCGATTCCAAAATCGATTGTCAATACTTGTGGAAGTAAAAACATACTGTTTATGACAAGGTTATCGATTCTATGAATGAGTTGGGCTGAGTAGGTAATGACTTGAAACATGAAAGAATGGCGATCGCGTGACACGTAAGACTTGCGGTTCAGATAAAATTAATTTAGATTTTAAGAAAGCTCTCACATTTTGACGCACTGCAGTAAGTTTCATTTAGAAAAGGAATCATTCTACCCTATAATCTACAGGATCGCTTTTCCACTCTTTAATTGCATCAGTTTGGAATTTTTCCTTGCTCCCTCCCAACCCCTCCCCACATACACACACAGTGCGTGAAACGAAAGTCGCGATGACCTCTGGCATAGCTGTGGCTGCGAGTTTGCCGATTTGTGGGCTCAAGGATAAAAACAGAAGACTCTGCTGAACGATAAGGTACAATATTGATCAAAAATATGGAGCAATATTGATCAAAATAGTCGACAATATTTCTCGATATCTTACCTAATTGTACAATGTTATATATTTCACAATGCTACCCCACATTATACAGGACTGTACAATATTGTAAATATCGTATAATATCTAAGAGACGGCTTTCTGGCACAGAGATAGCGCGTCTTCCTCGTGTTCTAGGAGTCCCGGTTCGAATCCTGGTTTGGGCATGGTTGTTCTTCTGTGTGCTATCTGTGAGATGTGTGACTCTACTCCCCTGTAAAAAGGGGATGTGCAAGAAAATGTGGTGAGTGTGTAGCTAAGTCGTAGTCTTGGCCTTAGTTGGCGCTACTTCAAAAACAAGAGACGCTCCTTTCGGCTTAAATCTGCTGCTGCATCAGCGGGGTGCTTGTCTATAGGCAAGTGCTATAAGTTACAACAGCAACATATCTAAGATTACTTCTACGCTCTTTAATTGCGTCATTTTTGGATTTTCTTTCCCCCTTCCCCTTTTTTTCCAGTGCTGTGGCTTCTGACATAACTATAGCTTCGGCACCAGCGGCTTACGGGCTCAAGGTTTTAAACAGAACACCTTACTGTACGATAATGTACAATATTGCTCAAAATCCTACAATATTATACGATATTTTACAATACTGTCCAATATTATACTCATTATAATAGTACAATATTATACTACACTGTAAATATCGTATAATATGTATACGATTTTAATGATGCTCAGATTTGGTGCAAGTTAACTCCGATGGGGTTCATAAGTTCTCCTTGTTGGTGCAGAAGCTTTAGGCTCTAACGTCGTCCACGGGATATGAATACTGTTCAAAATTACGTGGTTTGTTCTAACATAGCCCAAATTTAGCTTCAAAACAGGACATTATTTTAACTAGACTAATCTAGTATGAAACATTTTTATAGAATTTCCCAATTAATTGTACGATGTAATAGATACTTTTCATATATACAGAGAAATCAGCAAATACAAAACCATGGAAATGCTTTATTAATTAGTAGGTGGCGATTGTTACCATTTGAACGAAAAATACCAAAACTGAGTATTTTAAACTGTAACAGGCAAAGAATTACTTTAAATTGATGATGCTAAATTTTCTTAATTTTTCCAATTTGGTTAAATTTTGTATGGAAAAATTTTAAATAAAAGTTTTTATCTCCACAATGACTGAAAATTTTAACATTGTCTTAATGATAAAATTAAGTGTGAGAGTAAAGAAGTATCCTGAAAGACAAAAACAAACATCCCTTAAAATTTCAAAAAAAAAATCTTAATGTACTTATATTACAATTTTTGCTTGTAATAACCCAAACTTTTGAATTTCGATATGTTTTGTCATTTGTTGTAGTCCTTTTATATTGGCCTTGGATTAATGTCTTATTTTAAAGTAATGCTATGGTTATTTGGGGACGATTTTTATATGTTTAAGCCAAGATAATTTGGATTGGTATCTGTTATTTAAACTTTCTCACCAAACCAATGGGATTTGTTTCCACAAGTGCTTGAAATATATATTGGTTCGGCAACCGCTTGCCAGCTGGAAGTTTTCGAAAATTAATGTTCAATTCTGGTTCCTTTGGCAACTACGTCGAATTTTAAAATTTCAGACTGTAGTGGGCATCTACACAGTATGCACTTTTAAAAAGGTGTTAACACATTTTATGCACGTAATTTAAACTTTCATACTAAACCAATAGGAATTATTTCAGCAAGTGCTTGAAATATTTATTGGTCCTCAACAGCTTGCCAACGGGAAGTTCCGAAAATTGATGTTCAACCCCTATTCTGATTTCTTTGGCAACTAAGTCGAATTTTAGAATTTCTGCCTGTTGTAGATATGCATTTCTAAAAATGTGTTAAAATATTTTATTCACGTAATATGTGATATAAAATAATTTTAAGATTTAAAGAGTATTTGTAATGAAATATTGACACATTTTATTTAAAAAAACTTCACTACTAACTTAGGATGTTTTTAACCCCTTCGCATACAATGACATGTCTGACACGCGCATCGAATTATTGACTTTTCAGTTTTAAGTCTGCAACTAAGTGAACAGAATTAAGCAATTTAAAAATGCAAAAATCACCTAGAAATGCTACATAATCTCAAAATGCTTGTTATTATAAGAATCAAAATAACAATATATGTCCATAGTATTTGTCATCTAATTACACAAACAATCTAATGAAAACAAATTCGTATGTCAAAGGGTCAATGTGATATGCATGTGATATGTTACGAGACTAAAAACATTCTGTTCTCAGTGTTAAGGTTGCTAGTATTAGTAAATGTTCAACTGATAAAAATTCGGAAGAAAGTCACTAAAGATGAAAACTATCGACTTTTTTTTTTATAAAAAAATGGTTCCAACTACAATTTAGATAATTTTTAAACGGAATCATAAGTTTTTAGGCAAACAGACACACACATTTAGTTCGAAATTAAAGCTGCTTCTATCAGCAAATGTTCAAGTGATAAAACTTTCATAGAAAATCGCTAATGATGAACACTTCGAACTTTATATAACATTTCTAAAAAAATTATTAAAAAACCTATTTAATTCTAAATTGGTATCTGGTATTCTATAAACATTCGGTATCTCATGAGCATTAATTTTTCTCCTAGCGAGGTAGCAACAACATGATCAAATAAATTTTGTGCAAAGCGAGACCACCATCCTTTTCTCATCATTTGTCATTCCTTTTACTTCATTATGTCGTTATGAATTTCTGTTGTCCACACTGATGATGGATATTTATTTTCTGCGACATATTGGAAGATCCATGATTTATTACCAATAATAATGCTGAATATATATAGAGATTTGCGATGATCAACGCATTGCGGCATTTATTTGTTTCTATTGAAACATACGGATTTCTAGATTTTATTCAAAACTGCTAGATGACTGAAAATTTTATTTGGAGAAATAATAATAATAAAACGAATTCTTTCCCTAGATAAAGAAAATTTTAGGGAAAAATGATCACGAATCTTTTGTATTACTTCATACCAGAGTTGGGTTGATATTTAATTTTGCTGTATCAGGTACAGATTGATACTGATATTGGATTGCATCTGATATAGCCGGAACCGATTATTTTCCCGTCTTCATATAATTGATGGGTATCGATTTTTGTATTTGCAACTAGATTAGGATTCAATTGATATCCGGTTTTGCAGTATCAGTAACAGATTTATACTGATACTCTATTATTCCTGAAACCTTGACCTGATAATTTTGTATTTGCATCTAGATTAGGATCGAATTGATATCCGGTTTTGCAGTATCGGGAACAGATTTATATTAAATTCCTAAAACCTTTACCTGATAATTTTATGTTTGGTGCAGCCGATAGCTAGTTTCTTTACCGTCAACAGATATTAAAACCATTTTGTAGCAGATAGTATCGTTACCCAAAATGATTTTGCCTATAACTTTTTTGCTAATTTTAATTCTGTACTTTGTTTTTAAAGCACTATTAAAAGTAAGGACTTTTATGAAAATTGAAAGACTGATACCAAGAGTTTAATTTTCTTTTTGTTTGTGAGTATTTCATCATACATATATTAAGAAATTATTTATATTTTTAGTTTAGAAAGTATTTTTTTAATGCAATTTTTAAGTCAATATATTTTAAAAAGTCTACAAATGTTTTATGCTTTGTTTTTATTTGTTTTAAATTAATTTACTAATAATGTTATTTGAATCATCTATTTGTTCTGAATAATTTTTTTTTAAACAAATAACATTAATTTAGTCATTGAACATCTTATCAATCTTGAATTCGTAATAAATATCGGAAGGAAAAAGCAACACATACTTTAGAAATGCATTCATTCCAGGTAAAGAATGGAAAAAATGATATATATTATGAATTTTGTGTAAATTAGATGTAAATTTTGTAAATATTTATAAGTTTTTGTGTAAATATTGTAAATAGTTTAATTGTATACAATTAATTGTAATGGAATCGTTCGTCAGGGAGAAAAGACTGCTCTAAAGGAAATGAGATAAATTCGGAGAACTAGCTAGTTAGTTGGCTGAGCTTGAGAGAGCGTGTTTTCTCTGTGACGTGAGCTCTATAGCTTTGCTGTTAACCGCAATTAGAGGATTAAATAGAGTTAATTTTCTGTGAATTTGTAGCTTGTGTAGCGAAAATTGAATACGCGTTTTCATCGACAATAAAGTCTGCATCTTCTCATCGTTTTTGTGAAAATGAATTATTCGTAACAATATGTAATTAAAAAATGTAACACATCCATATAATGTCAGTCTATGATTGGGTTATATTGTAACGATCCAATACTTTGTTAAGTGTGCATACAATTATTATCTTTATACGTTGTATCTTTTTGATTACAAGTATCATCTTGATACAAATATCACTTTGATATTTTTTTATTAGATTGATATACTATTATCTAATCCTAGATGAGACTGGAAGCTGATATTAATATGAATATTATTCCAATTTGGGATTCCACTTCGTCGGAAGAAATATTGGCCTGAGTTTTGACAGTGATTGACGGATGGATGGGAAGAGAAAATGAAAAAAGACTCAGGTGATAAAATCAGAATAGGAGAGGGCAAGGATGTGCCTCGTTACAAGGAGTAAAAGCTAGGGATGAAAAACATATAGATAATAAACACACTCAAGCTCATATAGTTATCGAGATAAGAAGATTCTCTAGAGTTTATTAGCCTAATACTCTGTATCAGAGTGATATATTATCACTCGACTGAAAACGAATGAGGTCAAAGAAATTAAAAATCGGCATTATTCGAATCCAAAAATTAATTCCAATTACGTAATACCCTTAATCTGAATCAGTTTTTGTATCTGATACAGATACCTGGTTCATACAGAATCATCCAAGCCTTCTTGATATAATAATTTTTTTACACAAAAAATTTCACCTGGAAGCATGAGAGCTAGAAGGGTTACAATTTTTTAATTCTCAAGAAGATCAGAATTGAATGGTAAGCGGAATACAAAAGAAGATTGCCCAATTTGCTATTGCCCCTTAGGATTCTTAAGTCGATCCTCCACGAATGTTCCAAGCCACGTAAATCCAATCATTCCACATAAAAACTGGTTTTCAGTATGGAAAGCGATTAGAATTAGTGTGGTGAGAAGGTGAAAGTTGTGATCTAATCCATTCAAATATCTTCAACCATTTGGAATGGTGAGTGAATGCTGGAAGTCTTAGAGAACATTGAAATGCATAGAGAAGGACAGGTGACGGTTTTGGAGCATTTTAGTATGGCATTGACCAAGGTTGATAATAACATGAGTAGGCTAAAAAAATGGAAAGCCACGGAAAGTCACGGTTCTATTTGTGTGGCGTGGAGTGATTGTGAATTACCAGGTTTAGAAAGGATTTTTTCATTTAGGCTATTTTGTTTGAGCCTATTTCAATTCTATCATTTAATTAAAAATTAAATGTTTCAATCATTTCAAGGCAATGTGTGTTTCAAAAAAAGTTATAAAGATGCTTTAATCGCGAAATAACATCAACTATATATGTTAGAATATATATACACAACGCTTGTTGAGATTCATACAGATAAGATTCCAGTTATTCGATTTTCAAGTTAATGTATTCAAAAGGCACTTAATGAATTGCTTTACACGTGTAGAAGGAATCGAAGGAATCTCAACTCCTAGGTCTTTAGAATTATTTATACGCCATACAGAAAAAAAAAAATCTTTGACCTTGAAATGCCCTCTAAATTGTTAATTTCGGATCGCCACAGTAATCTCTCAACAAGTGATCTGAATTATTTTACTTGAAACAGAAGACTTTAGAAAGAGTAATATCTATTCTAAATTTTTCAATTATAATCAAATAAAGACTATGCATTTAACTAAGAGCACTTCTTTAATTGACAGCATAATAAATATTTGCTTACCTTGTGAGTTAGGCTCGGGTAGATTTTCTCTAGGGACTAAATGCATAACTGTAGTTCTGCCCAGAGGCAACTGCAAAGCTAGCAAAGAAAATAAAAATACTTAATCACTTTGTATAAAAAGTAATAATAATTATTATTTTTATAAAAACGAAAAAGCTTTTTTTAAAAAAAATATATAAGATGATAAAAAAAGATAAAATATTTTTAATGCATTAGTGACGAGGGAGAAAAAACTATGCTCTTCATTCAATAAAATAAATCCGGCTTCTGTTAAATTTATATTTTGAGCACCCAAATATATAATAGAAAAAGGACATTGAAGTTTCCATCTTTTTATTATAATTTTTTTTTGAATGACAGTAAAAAGAAATTAAATTATTAATTTAAAAGTGGCACAAAATGCCAATGTCTTTTAAGTTCATAAAGAAATATTTAAAGAAGGGTCTTAAAAATCAAGAAAATATATTTACAGTCAAAGAACAAATCCACTACTTACAATCATTAGTCCCATTTTTTCATTTTGTATTAAATTTTATTACCCCTGGAAATGCCATTTAATGGTAGTTTACACCTCATCTTTGAGAAAATCTCAAAACTTAACCATTTTTTTCTTTATTGAGAAAAAACACCAACAGTGACCTTTCAGCCTCCCCATACTCAACCAGCCAATTTTTATTGTATCTGAAGGGCCATGGCCCTTAGATTGATAATCAATGTTCACTTGTCCACAATTGTCCTGCCATTTTCGAAAGAAATCTCAAAACCTCGACTTCACTGTACATTTCCTTTAAGAGAAATCATGGATAGAATCCCTCAGCCATTACCGCAACACCACATTTACCGCTTTCTTTTATTTCACGTGAAAGCCCCTAAATATGACATCAACGTCACCTCTCGCTCAACTACCAACCAACCATTTCGAGAAATATCGGGAAAAAAAGTTTGATAGAGCTCTCAATCTCAACCCTTAGATCGATTTCATCACTTTGCAAGCACAGCTAACCAATCAGAATGGGCTACTTTTGTTGACCAAGTGTATTTTAATACAATAATTTTCTGTTGAGATTGGATTAGTTAAAAAAAGTCGGTTGGCATGATTAAATTACAAATAATATTAACATGATGAACGAACAGCTGCCGTCAAGAGACAAGTCAAAAAGTTTAAAACACAGTCTGCTAAAAAGAGATTCAATTACGGCGCACCGTGTGGGGAGAAGAGCTTTGATTGGACTACATATTGATGATTGGCCATAAAACAGCAAGTGTCTGTGAATAAGCCGAGTGGCCAATGCCCTAGCCTGCTAAAAACAAGTCATTCTATTTAGTGGCAAAGTCCAATTAATGGCGTATATTTTAGCGTCAACTGTTAATACCCCATTATTGTACCATTTTTTTAGTATCCATTTCCATAGGGTCAACATCTAGCAGTTACATTACTTTCCTACATACTGCAACATAAAAGAAACATTAAAAGAATATTTATTATTTAACCTGACTAAAGAAGTGAGAATAGTTAATCCAAGCAAACAATTTGCAACTCTACAAAATTCTTGTAGCAAAAACAAGGAGGTTTAACAAAAAGTTTTTATTTCTTTATTTAATTCGTTTTCTGTCTCAAAAATACAAATATCCTTCATTTTAAACAACCCTTTAAGTAATTCTGCCGCATGGATTTGATAAAGTTATACAAAACTAGTTCAGAGTTAACTGAAGAACAAAGGAAAACAAATCGCCGAAATTAAAAGAAAAAGTTTATAATGGCATATAGCTTAAACAACGCCAGTGGAATTTACATCCCGTTTAATCACAGAACATTAAGTTAAGCATTATTTATTCAACTCTGACGTGGGTTAATTTAATTTCAATTAACTAATTATTCAGGGTTTTTTTATATCTTTGTGCTAATCGTATCCAGGATGGATGAAAAGGATTGTCTCGCTCTGCAAGGATCCGAATAATTAAATTCAAGTTGCCTGCGAGTTGTATGGGAGCAGGTGATACTGTAGCAATTAGAAAGAAAACTCAAACTAGGCTTTCTATAAATTACAAGTTTGGTTTATTTCAGTGTTTTGAAACTGAACGAACTTAAAAGCCCAAAGGATTTTCCAATCACAAATTCTGTTCTTCGAGGAACAAAATACATTAAAGGAAGGGGAAATTTAAGAACTTCAATTGTTTGGTTGCTTGTTGTTAGTCTAAAGACTTAGCTTTCTAACTTTCTGATGCACGGACAGTAAGCAAGGTTTTTCGTTTAGTTGATTTAATTCCTTTACTGTTTAGTTGAAAACTAGTTACCCGATCCATTCTGTTGTTTAACTTAAGGACAAAGAAACAACAAATTCTTAAATTATCATAATAATTAATCCCAGGGATTCTGTCTTTCAGTATAAATTTATATATTTGTTGGAATATACCAAATTTGAAACGAAATTAGCTGAATAAGAATCAAAATTTATGTTGAATTACTTAAAGAATAGAATTTTTCTTAAAGCAGTACAAAGTACGAATTCCAGTTAGATTCTTAAATTAACTTACTAGTACAATCGGGAAATTTTGTATTTTAGATTAAATAGATATATGTGTGAGAACGATAGTTGAATAAATGTTGTTTTATATGCTGCGATAATTAATTCATATGATATGTTAGAATGTTAGTTGCCAAATTTAGTCCTAATTTAGCCTAATTTTGTCCTAATTCTCATGCAATAATTATAAAAAAGTGTAATTCATTGTCGTTGAAAAAAAGCTCCATATTTCAGTTCAACTTCCAATACACTAAATGCATTGGTTTATAATTATTTTCAAATGAATGCTACATTCAATTAAATACTGCTTCATAATAATTCCTTTTTTAATCGCATACTATTGTATTTTAACAGTCATTAATAAATTTTCTATTTTAAATTATTATACAAAGATATATCCCATCATTAATTAAATTAAACATTAAGAAGAAAGCATAGTTTCTATTAATTTAATTATTTTGAGATGACAAAATATTAACTTTGAATTGGATGATATTAAATTGGTGAATTCATTTACTAAGCGTTATTTAATTATCTCGGATTACACAGGATCCATGAATACCTAAAGATAAATGCACATATTTTTACATGTTTAATGATAAGTTCATAGGAATTAATACGTAAAAAAGGTAAACTTACCTCCTAAAGTTACATTACCATGTAAAAACCTCCCCTGGTATATCAAACGCAAAATTTCTGCTTTGGCCACAGATTCTTCAGCCCATTCAGCTAAAAAAGTAAATATATATGTGTTTCAAAACCCTACTAAGAACTATTAATTAAAAATCTGTTTATCATTATTAGATTAGTATGATAGCCTGTATAATATAATATCCATCATTGTGTATTACAGAGTAATAATTGATAAGAAAAATGGTTTGAATGTAAATATTTAAGTTTTATTTTTAGAAAATGTATTAGGTTTTGTATTATTGGGAAGGGAAAAGTTATAAAATGTAAGTGATTGAGAAGCAGAATAATCACAATTAATATTGTATTGATTTGGAAAAAGTATTGATTTGCCAATAACAGATTAATACTAAAATGATTTTGCAATGTTCTGCATTAAAGATTCCGAAGCAAAAAAAAGCACCTAATTGTTTATATGATTTATTCAAATAAACCAGTTCATCAATTCTACTGGCCTTAAAAACACTATTTATAGACAGGAACATCATCAGCATTATCTTTTATCTGAGGAGAGCAAATATAAACTAATGGAAATTCAGTGTGAAGTAAATAAGTAGATTGTCTTCGGACTTGAATAATCAATTAAAATTAATTTCATACAAGCCTTGAACATAGATTTTATATTTTAACGCTTTAATAAAAAAATATGATACTGACAATGGAAGACTACAATATGTTCTATATTTTACAGTTTTCACATATTTTAAATAATGAACTAGCTAAATAATAACAGTTTTTAAATTGAGCAGTTTCTACTTATTTCTTATAAAAGAAAAAAAATATTTTGCTTAGTGGAATTTCATAAATAACTTTTCAAAACTTTGAAAGGCTAGTCAGTTAACAATTTTTCGAAACAAGCAAATAAACAGGTAAAGAATTTACTTTTAAAATTACGGTACTGCTAATGAAAATATTAAAATTTTTAACATTTAATAATTACATATAAGATATTTATTGCCTATTTTATTGCACTAAATGATACTACTACTATTACTACTTTCTACGATTTCTTTAACTGACATACAATTGATTTGTTTAGATAAGAGGTAAAAACTTACAACCACGAAAATTTCAACAAAAGCATGAAAAAAAAAAAAAAACCCCCACCCGTATAAAACAATCAAACTACAACTCTATTGGCCAAACTTAGTTTTGCCTTCGAAGCAGATGTTATCAGGATATATATATAAAAGGCAAAGTTTTGATTTAATACTACCTAAAACAATACATTCGATCTTTTTCTTTGTCTTAGATCTGCGACTGAGTTTTAGGTTTTGAGTTAAGTTTTATATTTTAATGACAGTAAATATTTCACTTTTATTATAATTGCAGAAAAGATATTTAGAGCATCTTTTGTTGCAATAAATGAATACTTCTACAACGTTTTTTTACTGATATAAAATGGAGTTGTCACTCTTCTCAAATTGCTGCTTCGTGATAACTTCTAAACTTTTTAAAACAAAGTTTAATAAACAGGAAACAGAAAACAAAAATATTTAAAGCAAAAAGGCATAATGATTCATATTCCCCATCTCACTATTTATTTCTCGCTTGTGTTTAAGAAGATAAACTAGCTGGTGACAGAGCGTCAGTTGACGTTTCAGAAACAGCTGGTCTGATGAAGGTTATCAATATTGGGTCATGTGGTGACCAGTATATTATATCTATGCAGTTTTAGGTTACAACAATCATCGAGAGTAGAAGATGTTATGGAATGCTGACAGAGATTACTACTGAAGCGAGGAATGAAGAAGGTCCATTCATTTCTTGTGGTCTCTGGGGAAAAAATACTCTAGCACTTATAAAACAGATTACTACCAAAAGGTTACATCTGAAATCAAAAGACGCTTTATGCTCTCCTAACAGTCAAAGGCCTGAGACAGAGAAAAAAATCGAATGTGTTGTTTTGTGTAGTATTAAATCAAAACTTTTCGTTAAAAAAATATAAAAATCGTGGTAACATCTGCTAGGAAGGCAAAACAAAGTTTACCAAATAGAGTTGTTGTTTGATTGTTTTATAGTAAGTTTTTTTTATGTTTTTGTTGAAGTTTTCGTAGTCGAAAGCTTTTTTTCCTCGTCTGAACTTATAACAAAACATTTTTCATTAAAAAAAAGACTTTCGAAATTATAACATGGCAGCCACACTTATGAACTGTAAACTTCATTTTTTGAAAAAGGAAAGATTTGTTAGAGAATAATGTAAGATCAAAGTTATAACATAATAAATATTTTAAATTAAAAAAGGAATATCTTCTAAATCTTTTTTTAGCAAATTTAAGGCTCTATTTTAATATTAAAAGATAATCATTTATTTAAAAAAAGATGTCAGAGAGAGATTATCCTTGTTTTAAATAAAAGTTAACTAACATCTGTCCTCGTTTTAAATATAAGTTAACATCAGTTTTAGTATTTTTGTGCTCTAATATCTATTTCTACAAATTTTACTGTACTTCTTTGAAGGAATATGGAAGATAAAAGTTGCGAAAAAGTTATAATTTTGTTTCATTGAGCATTTTAATTTCGTTATGAAATCCATAATTGGCCAAATAATATTTAATAAAAAGGAAAATATTTATTCGAACATTTTTATATCGTATTTTAAAAAATCAGGGAATAACTTGATAACAAAAAATTATATCCTTTATTTGTAAACAGTGGGCAAATTTGCTGTGACTCTTTTTACAATTTATAAATAATTTTGTTTCTCAGTCAATAAAATAAAATACAGTGACTGATTTGGCATTTGAATTGAATAGGTATGCTACATAAATTTCGCTATAACAACTTACTAACGGAAAAGTTACCAAATGAGTGGCATTTACAGAAATTGACTGCTTTTAGACAATTAATTTTACTTCTACGATTGTATTTTTAAATTTATTCAAAAACTTCCATAACATTATTTACAGATATCTTCATATTGATTTTGAAGAATTTCAGATGGGCAAAGAAAATGGCAGTCAACAAAATGGCAGCTCTAATTTTGAAGTAAAATTTCTTGTATCTGTAGTCACATTTAAGTTTTCGAAATTTTATAGTGTAAGAAAAATGCCGACAATACTTTAAAATCTAGAAGCTTAAAATGAGCTTTCAAATTTAGAAAATTAATTAATTAAATATGCGAGGATAAGAATTTTTTTACAGTAGTCTTAGGCCTAATGCTACAAAGCGTTATGCGCTGAATTGATGCTGAAAGAATGCGTCCAATAGAAAGCGTCACAGTTCGCTTCTCGTTAGTTTCTAGAACAAAACTGTAATCCAAGAACAGAAGAAACAGAAAAGATGAAGACAACTGTACCTTCAACCCAATTGTCGAAGACGTATTGGGCAATATCGGAGGCAGAATCATTTGGGCTGAAGAGATATTCTCTTGTTTTCCCACTCACCAATATCAGGCGCAGATTAATCTGAAATACGAAGAAAACACATCTAAGAAACGGCATAAAGAAGCAGTCAGTAGAACACAAAGCACATTTTATTGCACAAGATTTTTTTTTGTTTAGGCAGTAACCATGCACCATGAAGACCATTTTTTATGAAGCAAATAATTCTAAAAATGCATTTCACTTAATTTTATGAATAAAAATTTAAAGTAAATAACATTGTAATCAACAGTAGATATCAGGGTCTGACTAAAACAGGGGAAAACGGGGCATTTGACCCGGGCCCCCACATAAGTGGGACCCCTCAAATTGAATTTAAATTTTATTTTACGTATTTTTCTTTAATGAATGTTCTTTATTATTAAAGTGTTAAAGCAGAGGGGGGCCCAAAGAAGTTTTTGTCCCGGGCCCCAGATAGGTTTAATCGGGCCCTGGTAGATATGAATTATAGTTTGAAAAACATTTTTACATGTTGTAAAATACTATATATTTTAAATTAAAAACTTGCTCATTTAGAAATGTTCAGTTTAAAAAAATTTGTATTTTCCTCTTGCTCAGCTTGAAATCTGGCAAATCATAATAATAAAAATATATTTGCTTCTATGTAAAAATTCATTTTGTTAAATAATAAGATAAACATTTTTTTGAAATGAAGATTAAAATACTGTAAAAGCGAGTCATAAAGTAACCCTAAGCTATATAAATAATAATATTTTATTAAGAACAGAGTAATCATTGTTAAAATGATAAAATTTATTTTGCGAGAAGCTAATGATTAAAAATGATGACATATTTTAAAATGTAATATGACTGATATTTATATCAGTATAAAACTATACTTCGAACTAGATATTTGAATTGTAACAATAATACAAATAATATTTAAAAAAAACAATTTAGATATATTTTATGCATATTTTTCATTATTAGAAGATCGCATCTTTCATTAAAACATGATAGAAGAAATTTATTCCCAGTTTATCTTAGAATCACTTAAAGAAGTGCGTTGATTAAAACTTAGACTTGATTGTTAAGAATTCTGCTTTTGATAATCATTCAACTAGGCGTTAAATAATGACCCAAACAAAGTTAAGAAAAATCCAAGAGCATTTTTAAAAAAAGTCTGTAAAAAGACTTTATATCATATTGTAAAGTTTATAGGGCTCCTGTTTAACATTGAAGCATTTTGATATAATAAAATTTAATTATTATTTGATTATTTTGATTAACGAAATCTGGCAACACGATTTCTTATAAAAATACATATCAATATAATGATCAAATATTCGAAACAAATTCTTAAAGTGGATTAAATCTGAGCTCATATGGGGGATATTATTAGACAATTTAAAAAATTTTACGTGACAGCTAACTTTCTAATTAGATGACAGATCCTTTTAAAAAATAATATATGGATCATTTGGGATATTAAAGCGTGTCGAATTGATTTTTGCTTATTTAAATACTTAATTCTGTGGCTTAGTTGCAGGCTTGAAACTAAAAATTCAATAATTTGAAGCGAGTGTCAGACACGTCATTGCATACGAAGGGGACAAGACTGTAGATGTTGCATAAGGTCACAAGTTGTTTTATATGAGCATATGCATAACCACTGCTACCTGCGATAATTGTTGCCTTCTAAACATCAACGAAAGAGATTTCGATATGCGAAAATAAGGTTTAGGTTAACAAAGATTTTTTTAATCTTAGTTACTTTTTATTAAATAATTAAAACTAATATAAATATGTATACAAATATGATAATATCACAATATTAAGTGGCAAAATAGAAAGCAAATTTCCTGACAATTTTCCATTCTCCTTTCTATACATGATGATCGAACTCGCCGCCCAAGGAAGGCGAATCCAACACCATACCAACCAGACTATCCCTGCCTAACAATTACAATTACTATAAATAATTCATCAAAAAATTATACTAGCATTGAATTTTCAACGCCAACTAAGGATTCAAAGCCAATTGTGACAACACAAAATGCGTGATTTTTCTACATAAGTTGGGGTACGCAATACAGATCAGAAATGTCTAATTTTTGAAATTCTGTATTATTTTAATTCCAAAGTACTTCAAAATGAATAAAAAAAATTGATTAATTAACAATAATCAATTTTAAAAGCATCAAGCATTATGAAAATAAACAGAACCGTTTAAAATAATCGGCCGAAAACATGTTAAGCCTTACCTCATTAGAGTAGGGAAAAACAAGCTGAATTCGTTATTTGGCGGCGGGGAAACGAAGATTCTTGGAGAGAAAGTTAGTTTTTCATTAACTAATGAAAAAAAACTAATGAATTAATATTAAAAAAAAACTGTATTAACATCAAAAGTCATTCACTACAAGTTTAAAAAGATGTATTTGAACTTGATTAGACGAATAAACAGTATTTTATTAACGACAAAATTTGAACAAGATTTTATATATATATATATATATATATATATATATATATATATATATATAAAGGAGAATGTGAGCTAATAGTAGGAATTGAAAAAAGACTTGATTAATAGTACTGCAAATTCTATCTATTAAGAGATGATTTAATTATGTCTCTGTACAATAACCTAGTACATTACATGGAACATTAACCTAGATAATCTGATACCTTAGACGAGGATATTTTGATACAGTAATAATATTTCATAAACTAAAGGGAAATATTATTTTATTAGAGTGAACTTAAAAAAAAAAGATATATAACGCTGTTATTTTTTGGAATATCTATTCCGATATATTAAATTGGAGCTCTAGTAGTTTTAGTGTTAAAATTTAGATAAAATTACTTTTCCCTAAAAACAACATAGAGTGATAGCAACTACCTCCCACAAATCTACAGAGGAACTAAAAATAAGTTAAAGCAATTTTAGAAAAGTATTTTAAATTGTTTAATTTTACTCAGTCCTAATTTGTGACGAAGTCAGATCAATCTTACTTTCCCCGACAAACCGACAAAAGGGGAGGAAAACAAACAAAGAACTGCAAGTCAAGAGAGTTACTGGCGTGAAGAAAAGCAAATAATTTTCACTCGATTTCTCACGAGATTTTCCTTCAGAGAAGTATCATCAACAATGACGAAGTAAGTTGTCAGGGCGGGAAAATGGGAAGGGTGAAAAAATGAGAGAACAAAAATAAAAAAAGAAAGTGAAAACTGATGGTTACGTCTGCATAGCCAGTCTGTTTTGATGGGTAAACAACTCTTGGCAAGCAGAATACAAGCAAAAGTTGGCCATCATTTTTGAAATGAAGCCAGTAGTATTTTTCCTAACGTAATAAGAAAATGCCATGAATTTTATTTACTCTTTCACCACGGAATTTTTTAAAGCATACAACAGTGCTCCTTTTCCCACTCACTGCCCCATTTTCGCGTGGAATTCATGTCACGACCCAAAAATACAAAAATAAAATCTTAAAAAGGATGCATTAAATAATTAGACATAAAAAAAGAAATTTAGATTAAAATAGCAATTCCGGAAGTTTTAATACAATGTCTTAAATTAAGATGATCTTGTTAACTATTTTATTGATGGTCAGCGATGAAAATAAAATGATGTGAAAAGTTTTAGAGCCAGTGATATTGCTATATATGACCCTGTTTGGGGTCATGACTCATAATTTAAATAAACAATCCCGGTATTGACCACATTCTGACTGTATTTCGTGAATTTTATTCAAACCATTTTGACTGTATTTGGAGAAGTTTATTTTTAAAAAAAATGAATATAAGCTCTCACTAGTAATATAAAAAACAATTTTTTAAAATCAATTCCTGCTTAGGTTAACATTTTTTTTTATTTTAGTTACTCTCTATTGAATAATTACAATAAATATAAATATGTATATGACAGAGTCACAATATTAAGCGGTAATATATAAAGAGAATTTCCTTCCAATTTTCCCTTTTCCTATCTATACATGGTGTTCGCACTCGCAGCCCAAGGGATAGAGATCCAACGCCATACCAACCAGAATATCCCAGCCAAACGATTATAATTATTACAAATAATTTATCAAAAAATTATACTAGCATCGAATTTTCAGCGCGAATTGAGGATTCAAAGTCAATTGTGGAAACGCAAAATATGTGATTTTTCTATATAAGTTGGGGTACGCAATACAGATAATAAATGTCTAATTTTTTATGTTCTGTATTATTTTAATTCGAAAGTACTTCAAAATGAATGAAAAAATCGATTAATTAACAATGTCCAATTTTAAATGCATCAAGCATTATGAAAATAAACAGAATCGTTTAAAAAAATCGACCGAAAACATGTTAAGCCTAACCTTATTGGCGTTGGAAAAAACAAACTGAATTCATTACTTATTTGGCGGCGAGGAAATGAAGATTTTTGGCGAGAAAGCTAGTTTTTAATTAATTAGTAAAAATTAATGAATTAATACTTGAAAAAAATGTACAAACTGTATAATCAAATGTCATTCTTACAAGTCAAAAATTTTTTTCTTCAACTTGA
>JAOUZG010013423.1:174393-191824 GCA_026289955.1 Argiope argentata | reverse complement strand
TCTAAATCTGTGGAATTTACTTCTGATCGAGATTCTTTGGATAATGTGGATTCTTGTCTTAACATTTCTTTTTCGTACAACAATTGCGAACCGATAATGCTGCTTTACATGGAGTAAAAATGGATTATCTAATAGATGTCCTCGTAACTATGGAAAGTTACACAGAGTAATTATTACATACGCAAACAAAACTTAGTTTCTGTAGAGTATTCATTTTTTATATTTATATTTTTTACAAGGAAATTATAGCTGATTGGTGCAATTGCTTTGAATAACCATATAAATGCAACCTATTTGAAATTGAATTTGATATGTTATGCGGATTAACTTAAATTTTAGACATTACACCAGTATTTATCATTCTCCAAAGACATACTTCTATGTTATAAAATACATATGTGAATGCTTTTGAATAAAAAAACAAAACACGCACACACACATATTTTAAAGAAAAAAAATACCTTCATTAAATCGTGCCTTGAAATTTGAGCATTGGTAAATTAAGCATTTTTATACATTTAAAAACAAGCATTTTTAGGATACAAACTCAAGAGGAAAAAAGTTTATCGATTTTCCCAATATTCCGTGCATTTAATCATACAACAATTGTTTTCCTTCCTTGTAAACAAAGCAGACATCACGTCATTTTTAATTTAACTGAGAAATAACGCCGTAGGATATTTTCAAGAAAAAATAAATTGATTTCAGAATATGCTCCGTTTTCATTTGCGACACTTCTTCAAATATGAATAAATAGATTGTTAATAAAAAAAAGAAATTTTGAAAAATAAAAAGCTGTTTCCATGGGCACTCAATTTAGAATTAAAACAGAAATGGAAATGTACAGAATGCAAAAAGATTTTAATTTCCTGCGTCATATTTTGTGATTTCAGGTATTAATAGATGCAGAGAAGCAGAGCAATCTTTAAAAGGAGATTCAAAAACCAATTAGTGTTTTGGTGAAATGCTAATTCATTGTAATTGCAGAATTAGAATTAAGCTTTATAATTACTACATTCGAAAGTTGGTTTACTTTAAAGGCATTTATTTTTACAAAGTTATTAGCAAAACAAAATATCCCAAACAGGCATGTTTCAAGTGTTTCTATATATACTTGAATAATTTATCTAGAAAGTTTTCTCAAGAATTTGGTGTTTAAAATTTTATTTATCGTATTTTCAAAGAGAAGAAAACTTTTAAGAGAATATTTTGGATTCGTTCAGAGTAATTCATACAATATAGAATGTAAAATAGAATTTAGTGGTAAAAATGAAAATAAAAATGTAAAACGTGAATATAAAAAATTTAAAACGTGAAGGGAAAATAAATAAAGAAAGAAAGATAGAAAGAAACTAACAAAATATGACATTGAGAAATTGACATTTTAAAAATTTATGTTAACTGAATTATAAAATATTAGCAACCTATGAAAATATAGCGAAGGCAATCGATTTTCACGTATCAAATAGCTATCAAGATTATGAGGTTTTTAAATAGCGAAATTCGTAAAATAAATGGAATTTACAATATTCTTCTAATTATGTTAGAGAAAGAATAATAATTTTATATCATGCACTAATGTCCTTTTTATAAGATTAAGTAAAGAAATTACAAAATTATTGCCACTTGACTGGAATTTTTTAAATTGATTTTGCTTTCCTAATGGCTTGCGGTTTTTAATGGGAATGGAAAGTAGTCAATGCAGATGCTTTTAAATGACATTAAGTCATTAGAAGCGTGTGACATCCATTTATATGCTAATTCGTTTTCAAGTAATATCATGAGAGAACTCGTAACGTCGTTAGAATATAAATTTCAAATAAGCTATATATAAACAGCATTACGAAAATTGCCTCGTGTAAATGCCTAAAATGTTACTGCAATTTAAACGGAAGGTAAATTGCTCCAAATTTTTTATTTCATAGAGTAGCTTTTACTGAATCAATTGGTAGTTAATCGGCGCAATAAAATTTCGGTGTGATGTAGCTGCAGGTTTAGTTGCAGAGTAAAACATCCAGACTTCATTTTTCATGCTGTAGCTTTAATTGAATAAGTCGAAAATCAATCGACTAAGTAATTTTCTCTTCAATAAGCTCATAAAATATACAGGAGCTTCAAATGTTGGATTCGTAGCTTCCGAAAGTAATATTAAAATTGTTTCATTTAATTAAAAACAGTTTTTAAAAATTTACATATACTAAGTGAGGTAAATCAATTTTTTTATTTGAATTATTTTCTATTTTACAGGATTTATTACTATGCATGAACTCCAAATGTTAGATTTGTAGCTTCCTAAAATAATAGTAAAATTGTTTCATTTAATTAAAAACAGTTTTTAAAAATTTACTTATACTAGTGCGAAAAATTGAATTTTTGTTTGAATTATTTTCTATTTTTGGATCCGGAGATCAATTTTTTCTCAAACTGGTCTTCAGATGGTTCTATTAGTTCAAATTTTTTTTATGAGTGATCAACTGATAATTAAATTCAGAAAATGATACAATAGAGTACTTTTATTGAGAACACACAGACATTCAAAAATTTAATGTCAGAAAGTAAGTAGAATAACAGGTTAAAAAATTTAATTTTATGTAACAAATCAAGTAAAATAAAAGAACTAAAAAAGTTTTTTTTTTTTTTTTAAATTGTCCCCTCCCCAAAGAAAAAATAATATGGAAAAGTAAAGAAAACAGAGAAACTATTTAAACATTTTATTTTTCTTTTTTACCTACTCTTCTACAATTTTAAATAGCATCGAAATAAAGAAAGACAGACGATTATCTCTATAAATTTTTAAAACTTAATCTACCTGACACAAATAAGCGATCGATGCTTCGATGTTAATCTTTTGCGCATCTAAAATATTCTTTGAAATATGAGATGCGAGAATTAATTTCTGTTTCAAAATTATGGAAAAAATTAATGAAATAAGCGATGTTGCAACTCATTTTTGAACATGCAACAAAGGCGAGAAAATATACTCTTTGGAAAAATATCAGAAAAAGGAACAGAAAAAAAAAACAGAATAATCCTCCAGCCTCATTTAATAGCAATACATTAAAAAAATATAAAAAAAGCAATTTCGTGTGGACGAAAAAAATATTGGCATAATCCACAAAATATCATAAAGTGAATATATTTTCGTCCTTGCCAGAATATTTGCCATTTTTTTAGTTTCATCCTGGAATTTTGTCTTAAAATCAATGTTCAAATTTTAAGGTCTTTAGATTATTTCTAAATACATTCACATGACAGCCTTTTATATTTTTTTATTACTCTATGTATTCATTTTATTAAAAACTATAAACTTTATCACTATCAATAGTTAAGAATTAAATTTCAAACCTTTTAATCAATAAATCTTCAGTCTTTTTTTTATCAGAATAAATTAAATCCTCTCCAACCTACTTTTTTTCAAATTTTATTTACTTAGCATTTAAATATCCCTTCTAACTGCTCAGTTTCATATTCAAAATACAGAACTGCACAATAAACTAAAGAAAGCAAAAGAATGTGATTTATTTTTTTACATACAAATTAAATTATGCACTAGATATCTGATGAGATGTTTGCAATAATTTTGACAAAAGATTAACAGAAAAATAAGAATTCCAAAAATTCTGATCATTAAGACAAAAATATTAGAAAAAAATACATTTTATCAATGGCTATTCATTATTATATGCAAGATAGTTACAAAAATAGCTTAAGTAATTTAAATTAATTAATATTATTTAAGTATTCATTCTTATGTTGTATAGTTAATAACTTAAAAAATTGTCAATGACAACAAATCAAGAATCTCTGAAATCTGCTAGTGAGAATTCAGAAGAATGTATTATATAAAGTAATCAGAATTATTCTCAAGATATAAAATGCAAGCCATTTTTTATATCCTGAATATAAAATTGGCAAATATTTTAAAAAAATCCTTTCATGTTAATTAGGTTACTTCATTCTTTCAATATTATTATTTTCCAAATTCCCTCACACATGTAAATAAAAATCAATTGCCAAATATTTTATTTCTATTACCTAATATAATTTATAAGAAATGCAATAAGAAAAAAGACATTAATTTCCCAGGATACGTATTATTTTCACGCAAACCTTACGTTATAATGCAGTTGTGTATAAAAGAAATGCAAATTTATTATACAATAAAATGGAAACACATTTACTGTCACGGATAAAAATAAAACGATGAAAAACTTCTATTGTTCGCAAGAGAAATAAAATGTTTTCCAACGAATAAATGGGTATTGGTTGACGATGCAAGTTAATAAATAGGAAAGGAAAAAAAAAAAAAAAACAGTCTGCAGTGGGGGAAACAAATCAGAAGGAACCAACAAAAGTACTGTCAAAAGACAGAAAAGGGATTCCGGAAGCAGTCATGAACAACTGCATCTTTGACATTTAGGAATAGAAGTACAATGACATCGCATAGAAGTTTTTTTAAGAAGGCTATTTACATTTGTATAAGGGTCATTGGGATTATTATCCCGCAATGCGGGTCAAAATACGCAAATAAATCTTTAAGCTTGCAATCAAACTTTAACTAATTTGAATAACCATAAAAGCATTTCAGGATTTAGAACGCCAAAAATACAGTAATTTTTGAAGCTCCATGGTTTTTATGGGAAGGGCACAGTTTATTTTACGAAAAAAACAAGCAAACAATTTAATTTAGCTCGTTCGATGAAATAATAGATTCTTTTTCTTTAATCGAATAATATAGTCGTTGAGGGACTCAAAACAGCCGTAAATGGGGAATTTGCTATTCATAGGAAGGAATAAATAATTCGTCGAAAGGCAACTTGTGGGTATTATTATTATTATTTCTATCCGAATCGTTTTTTTAAAATTTGTACTTTTTACGACAAAAAAAAAAGACATTACTAGTGAGAAAAGAACCTCAGTAAAAACACAGAGTTCAGTGAATTAGTTTTTTTCTATAGTTATTTGAGATGAAAATTTTCATTTTTTATACACTTAATGAGGATAATAACTGAATGAAGAATATTTAAAATACAAGAATTATACATGAATGTTTTTCTTTTATAAGCACTACAGTCGAAATTTGAGAGTACAGGGGAAAGATGCCTATTTGCATTAATTTTAATTTTTGCCAGCCACTCAAACCAGCAGTTTCGTGACAGCAGGTGATAAAAGCAGCTGCATATCTATTTCGCGTGCTTCAATCTATATGTACCGATAATGAATCCAGATGTATGAAAAATGCATAATCAAACCAAAGATGGCAGTCAGCGACTTTCGAAGTTCAAGGTATATGGAAAGACCTAGAATGCGCTTCATCGAATATGAGACCGCCTTGTGCATTGAAGCATATTAAAGAGTGTGAAATACACAACCATGAATCGGAAGAGGTACCGTGGAAGAGATGCTTACACACTTCGTGGCTCAGGGGTCAAGGTTGAAAATGGAGATCGCACCAAAATCATAATAGCAGTCAAGGCCATGACTGCAACAGATAGTTTGTTCGGTTTTGCTTTTTATTTCCTTTTATTTTTCCTGTGTGCTTTTACTGCGTTGCCTGAAGCTTTTAATGGACAACATTTCTTTTCACTTCTGCGGTCAGTCAGTTGTTAATGGTTTTAAACTGAATGCGCACGCTAGTTGTAGTTTTGCAGCGCCGGTCATGGTCTTCCAAAGGTCAGTAGGCTAAATTCATTAATTCAGTATTGTCATGAAAAGTAGTAAAAATAATAATAAACTTTTATGCAAGCAAAAATATAAAATAAAAATAGACGCTTCTTTAATAATCATTAAAATTAAATACGTTTCTGTTATGAAGAAAAACGCAAATCGTGCAATTAAGTTTTGGAACGTTTTCAAAAACAAGTAAATTAAGAGTAGTAAATTTTTGAATACTTTTCTACACTGTATTTCTCCCTTTCATAACAGAAAGAATTACAGATAATGTAGAACAGAGTAACCTATGCTACAAAAATAAAATATACAAAATAAAATCTTAAAAATCTCAAAAATAGCCGTAGCCTCAAACACCTGGCATTTAATTTTATTTAAAAAAATGCATGACCATCATTTTTTTATCGAATGTTAATATTACCATACTAATCAATAAGTAGAATTGCCGTAATGCTAAGTTATCTAAGCAAAATTTTACAAAATCATCATCAGTCTTAGTTTGCTGAATTCGTTTAATAATACACTACTTAATCAAATATTATGCTTTAAAAATCGATAAAATATAAAAAAAAATCCATTTGAACTCTAAATTTCCTTTTGTTAGTCATCTCTTAATACATTTTGAAATCCTTTTTTTAAGAATTTTATTTCTTCTTATAAGTATACTTTTGTATAAGCCAGCATAGTAATCGATAAAATCTAGCGAATTTTACTCGATTTATGAACATGAAAATACAATTGTTAACTTTTAATTTGCATTCTTCAATACTTAAGTTAAAGTTTATTGATTTTTAACAATATTGAGCGCACGACTAGTATGTACATAAAATTGTTAAGAAATTTGTATTCACTTATAATAATTCACCAAAGAATCCGAAGTTATTATAAATAAGTTTTATTAAACTATTTGTATTATATTTCTTTAAATGATTAATGTTCTTGTATTATTTTTGCTTTTATAGTCTGAAACTGAAACAAACATACAGCGGCTTCTCTGATTAAAAAAGTATATTAAAAATCAATGCTCTAAGAAGACAATGAAAAAACACTTGCAAGCTGTGGGATGAGATAACAGAAATGATCTGTCAAAGGAAAAAAAATCGTTGGATGTATCACAGAGGGAGTGCCCATTGCCTTTTATCTGTCATTTCTAAGAGCACATATCCTTCCGAAACATCCTAACGAGGGGGGGGGATGACTAATCTGAAACACAAACCAATAAGAATAATGGAAAAAGAATTAATGTCTTTCAACAAAGAAAATATAAAGTAAAGAAGACGGAATGAAAAAGCAGATAATGCAATAGGATAATATGCGAATTTATCAGACAATTTACTGGAATATAGTTCATTATTGAAAAGCAGAGGAATAAAAAAGGTAAAAATAAGTGAATGATGCTATCAGTAAATGAAATAGCTTAGAGGACATATATTCAAAAATATTGATGCCAAATGATTCAAGTGAGGAATTTGAGCAAAATATAGTGACTCACTATAACGAAGAACCAACAGTCATTCATTATGACTTAAAACTTCAAAATAAACATTTATTTTTATCTTGGAATGTCTAAGCTACCATAATTAGCAAATTGTGCTGGCTTTATTGGCGTTAAAATCATACTTGACAATGTTGTGCCAAGCATATGGTAAGGTGAGAAATTATCATAAAGAACAGGATTGCATGTGAATAATAATGCAATGCATGGATAATAACGTAATGTAGATAATAATGTATTCTAAATGAGTCTCATTTAGAATAAAAACGAATTATCGTAGAAACTATTGTTCTATAAGGATTCGTTCTACCATTATCCTATACGGCAGCGATCTTGTTATTTCTGTTGTTTTTTTCCCTTGTAAAATATACACATGTTTTTTGTTTAACATGGCTATTTTACACATGTAAAATATTTGTTATTTTTAAAACAAAACATTTCTTCGAGTAGGTTGTTCCTGTTTTCAAAATAAGAATTGATATCACAAAGTAGTTGCATTCAATAACAATATTTCTCTCATAAACTTGAGTAGTTTGTTTTGTTGAAGTTTATGGTTAATAAAACATGACAGCAAGATTACTCAAAAAGCTTTTAGTTTCATAAGAATTCTATCATATACATTAAGAGCTTTGGTTTTTCAAACAGAAGGGATTTACAGATACAATTTTATTTCACAAAGATAAAATTTTATACAGTGAGATAACTGAAAGTGAAGAATCTATCATATCTATCCCATTTCAAAAAACAAAAATTCATGAATAAATTTTTTTTAACATTTTGGAACAATGATTAGTTTGAATCTCACCTTCTAACTTAACTACGCTTTCCAGAAAAATATTTCAAACATAAATGAAATCTGCGAATGAAAATTAGTAATTAAAAACCGGATGCTCATATACTTAAATGAATTTAATAAACGCCATTATTATGTTTTACATCCAAAAAAGGAATTCTACTACCATTTTGAAAGTCTCAAATATGAAAATTACATAAGGTAGCAAAATATGCTAAGGTGAACATTAATATTTATAAAAGGTTGAATAATAATAATGCATTTTTTCCAATTCACCATGCTAAACATTTTACTCGAATTATTTGTATATTAGTGTTCAATAAGATTTAACTATGTTTCTTTATTTTTTAAAATCATTTCTCAAATTTTACTGTTAAAAGTTACTGCTTTCTATTAGCCTATTTCGAGTAAAAGTACATCTAATACATCCAGAACTCATAAACAAAGTCCTAGTAACTATTATAGAGATAATATCTTTAGAAATGGTGGTACAAAAATGTAGTCTAGGGGAAATGGTGCAAATATAGAGATGGTACATAATAAGTTTCATTGGATTTAAACGAGAAAACTGACATACATGTTTTGCCGGAAATAACATTTAAATGACAAATCGTAATTCAATCATTATATATGTATGGGTTTGCATCTCAATAATAAATTACCTTTCAGCCAATCACTGAAAAGAATATTTCTGGGTTCATTTTAGTCATAAATCTCCTTAGCATATCAATTGTCAGGCATTTTTTTTTACGCCTAACAAGAACATATGTTTCCCCCTTCCTTTGGCGTAAAAGTGTTTTAACAAGAAGTAAAATTTCAAAATTTTCTTTTCAGAAGCGTATTGAAGGATTAGAAAAAATCTATTCAATGCATTTTATTCAAAAGTTGGCCCTTCGTTTATCAAATGCAAATCTCTCCGCATTTATTGGAACACTCCATAGAGGAGAGGAAATCAAATTTCGCTTTTCGAATGCTCCTTTTTAAGTTCAACTTTCATTTTCAAAGAATCCGGTCCTTCGTCAAAAGCCTTTTTCTCTTTTGATTTCTTGGAGAGCAATACAAGATTCTTAGAAAGATGCTTTTCTCTTCAGTTCTGAATAGAAAGTTTCACAAATACGCGTATTTTTTTTCTAGGAAGTGAATATTTTGGGAATCGGTAAGGAGAGATAAATTGGATTTTTACGGAATCGTACATTTGGATAAAATAAACAATACGTAGCAAATTAATAAAAACTATAATAAAAATTATCAAGGCTTCAATTTAAAAGACAGTAGAATGCAATGATGAAATGCAGGGAATGATATGGCAATTATAGAAAGTTAAAAGGGATAAATTCGAAATTTATGAATCGCACATTTGGATAAAATAAACAATAGGTAGCAAATTAATGAAAACTAGTATAAAAATTACCAAAGCTTCAATTTAAAGGACAATAGAAGGCAGTGATTTAATATAGGTAATCATATTACAATTGTACGAAGAATATATACGTAATGATACCTATTAATCTAAATTAAATCATCATTTATTTTCTAATTTTTATCTTAATTTAGCTTATATTAACTTCATGCTAAAATGTTCTCTTATTTCCTGATCCAATTCCTACTTTTTCATTTAATTAATGCTACACGCGCTCTAAAAAATGGTTAGTTCTGCATTTTCTCAAACTCCGAGAGAAGGGATAAAATTCTTTAATGGTTACCCTATTCGTACCTAAATTTCTCTAACCTAAATCGACACGTGTCAAAAAAAAAATCCCTATTAAAATCTCATTGTAAAAACCACCGAAGAGAAAATTTCGGTCTTACTTTTGCTCTTCTGGTCTTGTGTCGCGATGTGGATTCACGTATTTTTTTCCACTTATTCTTGTACGTAAATTATACCTCCCAGGATGGAATAAATTGAAGTTTTGAAATTTCAAAAGTTTCTTCCATTCGCCAATGCAACTGCTAATATATATATATATATATATATATATATATATATATATATATATATAATATAATAAAAAGAAGAAATTCTTTTTGGTGTGATACATTATTAGAAAAAAGATATAGAAAAGCTGCAACATGCATATTAAAAAGAGCAATATTATTTACATTTTAACGTTATGGAACGCTTAAACATAAAATAGAGATTGAAAAGAAAATACAAAAAATATCGTGCGTTTATAACTTCGAATTTTATATGTGATTTAATGTGAAGTTCCAATAAAAAGTAGTTAATAATATTTTAATTTTTAATCGCGATTGTATGAGACTGAGGCATATCAGGATTCATACCTCACTTTCTAAATTTTTATGCCATGAAATGAATGACACTTAACATATACCAGACATATATATTCGAAAATATTTTGCGGAATCAAAACTCGATCCCTGAAATTTCTAAATGATGGATTAGGATAGATAGAGAAGGAAAGAAAATGCAATACAATCGGTATATATTTGGTGTGATCTGTGATTGAAGATCCAATGTTAAGTACAAAAATATTGAACTCTACAAAACATGAATAGTTGAACACAATTATTTCTACTCAAACACTTAGATAAAAAAATAATCAGAAAACAGGTACAGTATTTTGTAAATATTCTACAGAAGCATACATTTTTGAATGTTATATTTATCTGTTTAAAACATCATACAGAATAATGCATTAGAAAATGTAAAAAATGATTAAAAACATAAGATAATTATTGATATAAAAAGTAATTAATGCATATTTATCCTAGGTAAAATATATTCATATTAATTAAAATATTTTAAATTGATATCTGCTTATTTAAGTAATTAATTGGCAGTAACTTTAGATCTTAATTTTTTTTAGTATTCAAAATCTATCAGTTAATTAATTTAATGAAAATTAAACCTGACGAAACAATAGTTAATATTCGAAGAAATTTTAACAGTTTTATTTTCTTCAACATCTTAAAGAAAGGTTTGCTAAAGGAACAGTAAGAGAAATAAAAATGTAGTCTCAAATTTATAATCAATTAGGAAATCAAAATAAAGATTTACTTTCTTGGAATAACAAGAATATGATTACTACAAAAAAACTTCAAACGTTCTGAAAATGTCGTTAATGCTAGAATCTCCCAGGAAAAGCGATATACACTTTAATTAATTAAAATTTATTTTCCATATATCTGATTAAAATCAATTTAAATTTAAATTATTAAAAAAGAATGGTTATTTGAAATACTAGGGCTTATTCTAAAAGAATAAATTATTCTAATACAGCAAAAAAATGATGCAATCAAGTTCCATTTCGACTAGAATGTCGAAATGGCCTAAATTGGTTTCTTATTCTTCAATGCCACTTTATTTTGACGGGTTGGTTATAAAAGTTGTTCATAAAACAGAAATTCAATAAATGTAAATTTAATAATTGTGCATAATGCGAAAATACATGTGTACACTTTGGTACGAAATGTAAACAGAAATACAGTCTAAAATCCTGTTTTATTTTGAAAATTCTTTTTATGTAATCATATGAGCAGATGGTTATAAGATCAGAAGAATATTTATATTCATATTATAATACGAATTGTAAACATAAATGAAATATGAAATCATATTTCATTTCGAATTTTTTTTGTAGTCTTACGCGCAGATGGTTTTAAGACCAGAAGAAGGTATATATTGATATTATACTATGAATTGTAAACAGAAGCAAAATATGAAATTATATTTCATTTTGAAATTTATATTTTTTTATGGTCGTATGTTCAGAAGATCACTTGGCGAAAAGAAGTATATATTCGTATAATAAAATGCCAAAAAGACTTTGTATATTGTTGTTTCTAGTAAAATGTAAACAGGTTGATGCAAAAATTAATGGTCTACTAAATACAATTTGTATTTTTATTTCTTGATATTCTCAAAAGACGTTAGGAAGTTATTAAGAGTGATTATAAATTCATGAGCGTGTTATTACCGAGAAACAGTTGCTTGGCAGTGAAACTACTATGCAGGTTTTTTAGTCATATGTGATTCACAATCATAACTTCCTTATTGAGGTTTATTTCTTGTTTCAGCTGCTCTTTCCACGACCCTTATCGATAAAGGAAACCTTGCTTTCCGCAACTCATGAGGGATAAATTTACAAGCTATTTATAACAATAACAAGTTTACATTAATTATACATGATATAGATAAATGAAATAAACACTGTTAATTAAGATTCAAAGAGTACAGATTAGCCATAGATTGCAGAAAATAAAATTCTCAGCTTTTCTTCCCTTATCAGTAATTATGCGATGAACATTCTTTAATTACTCAAAAAATGATGCGGAAATTTTATCAGTGTGTTTCAAAATTGCTATTGAAAAATAGCTAAAATTTCAAAATAGCTTATAGAATAAAATAATGCTTTCATTAGTTTAAAAAGTGATATAATATGTGATAGGGAATCCTAAACTCTACATATTACTTAATATTTATAAATTTTTGAATTTTATGAATAATTCAAATATATGCAATATAATGATGATGAGATAATGCCTTCATTATAATATGAAAAGAGAAGGACTAGTTTTTACATTATTCGAAAAATGCCAATAGATAAAGAACTCGAAAACAGCTGGATTTGAAATATGCGTCAAATAGTTTCCTTATATACGGATGTCATTTCTTTTCGAAAACATTCCTTACAAATGAATAAGAAAGTCTGAAAGCGAAGGAAAATAATTTTTGCTTGTTGTGAAGTGATAACATTTTCCCATCAAATGGAAAAAACAAACAAAAAAAGATAGTATTTTATTTGGTTGATGTTGTATTGACTTTCAAATCATCTGGAAGATTACAATCAATACAAATCCTTTCATGAGAAAATTCTTTAAAATTCTGTTATATTTTCAGTATGTGAATGTGCTTTATTTTTTATACTTCTCAACAAATGTTGAAATTTCCGAAATTTTCGGTACAATATATAAAAACATTTTTCAATCTCTATGATAATTTTCCTCAAAACTTATTTTTGAAATTTATTTAGAAATCACTCATTATTTCAATTGAATTCACAGTGATGGTAGTAATTTTCATTGGTTTTTATTTGAATTTATATCTCAATTTGAGATCGGAACAACAAAGTGAACTGAATTTTAACAAACTTTTCTTCCGATGTGTAATTTCTTAGATGATTATCGAAATCTCACTGCTTATTCAAAGGGTTTTCCCCCCCAAAACGAAAGTTTTGAATTTGATATCATCCTTTCAGTAAAGTGTTGGCAATCCTATTTGAAAAATCCTTTGACAGCTGATTATTTAGGGTTATTAAAAATGCAGCATTATGCGATAGAACAGCTTTCTTTCATCGTTGAAAAATATTTCAAAAATAAAGTCTAGCTACCACAGTTCAAAAATTTGAGAATTGGTCACCTATATCAGGGGATTTAACACCATTGAATTTCTTTTTATGGTATTATGTGAAGCCACAGACCTAGCGTGAAGCAAGAAATTATTTGAAGTCAGACATGCGTTGAAGGAAGAAATTCAATGTTGCGTAAGCGAAATTCAGCCACATTTATGCAAAATGGTAATGGAAAATTTCGACAAAAGCCTACGTAGGTGCCAGAAAAGCCGTGGAGGCCTATGTGCTATTCCATACAAAACTCTATCATGTTTACTTTAACGATTAAATAAAAATGTAACGATTTAAAGAAAAAAAACTGTGTTTTTTTTTATCTAGTTCACATCTTGCATTAACACGTTTAATTGCGTAACGCTCCGTTTTTATTAACACTAAACTACCAGCTGTCAAACGGATTTTTTTAAATAGGGTTGCCAACTATTTACTGTACGAGTGGTGGCAAATTCACATCTTGCGTTAATTTTCGGACACCCTTTAAAATAATGGAATATGTAAATTCTTAATGCAAATTTCAAATATTTTTTCTATAAAAAATTCTGTTAGAAATACGATGAATACTATCTTTTGGAAAATAAATATATCTTATTTCAGAGCTTTTGAGTAATAAAAAAGCAGGTGCTAAGATGATTTAAACCTATATAAAAGAATATTCAAAATGCATAACAAGTATTAATTAGATTTAATATTATAAAATATAAACTTTAAGACGTTACTTATTTAATTTAGCTTGTAATTACACTTAGAATCTGAAGATACATCATTCACTTCTTCAAAATCTATTTCAGTATCTTTTCAACAATTTTAGTTTTAGCTCGCTTATAGCACAAAAAAGAAAGTAAGGTGCTTTTCGTTCCGCGTATTCAGAGCTCGAAAGAAACAGCAAAATCTTATGTCAACCATCACACTATCTATGCAATATAAATAGCAGATGCTAAAAATTTGCCGCAAGAAGGACCAAAGTCATGCTTTCGAAGTGCCAAGTGGTAAAATGATATCAAACGAAATTCTTCTCTAAAAATAATCATAATAGATATCATCAAATCCTTTTAAATTTATCTAAATTAATAGAATGTTAAACTGCATTCGTTAGATACTCTATAATATATTTTTAAAAAGGACATATTTACTTAAAAACAATCTCCTTTAATCACGAAGCAAATGATTCTTATAAAGGATATTATTAAGATAATATTTACAAATATAGAAGTTAAAAACTAGGATAGATACGATATTTTAGCTTCTATAAAGGAAATAACCATGAAACGATTTTGCTAATTAATAAGGAAATTCCTTTCATTAAATTTAGAATATAAAGAAGCAATGCTCATTACAGAGAAGAAATTGCAATTTTATAGTCTTATAATATTCATGTTCGAATTAGCATATTTATCTAACCGTAAATGAAATGTTTCAAAGAGATGAAGCGATTGCTAAATATAAAATTAATAAAAAATTAAAATTAATTAAAATTAAAAAATAAGGAAGCAATGTTTATTACAGAGGAGAAAATTGCAATTCTATAATCTTATGCTATTCATGTTCGAATAAACATATTTATCTTACGGTAAATGAAACGTTTCAAAGAGACGAAGCGATTGTTAAATATAAAATTAATGACTCAAAATCAATAAATTCATGAAAATTAAATTAATAAATTCATGTTTTCCACAAGTCTCCATTTTTAGACATTAATATTTATCCAAGCTCATGCCATCTTATAAACTACAACCGCTGTAAATAAAGGAATAATCCGACTTCGTGGTGGTGGAAAATTGGGAACTAAGTTTATTCGAAAGAAATTCTGTTTATAAGAGGACGCAAATATTTGCAAAATCGCCCGAGAATGAATTTCCGAAGCAGGAAAAATATTCAGACAAGGTCACCCCCCTAAGGCTGAGTCTGCACAAACATATTTATACAGTTGCTAAGGCTTCTCAGCTGAAATTAACAAAGCAGGGTGAAACAAGAAAGATATTTTAATCAACTGAGGCTTGGTGTTGATTTTTCATGCTCGATTTGGTTTCAACAGCACTGTCAGGGAACCTAATGAGTTTACAGAACAGCGATAAAAAGGAAGAACGAAAATAGGTTACCTTTTTCTTCTTTTTAATCCGAGGGATCGATTTTCTGCGACCCTTTTTCTATTACTATCAGAATTTCTACCAGGAGGATTCTGTCCAATAAGCAACAGCTACTAGGGGCTTGGTTATTTGAAATCGATGAGCCGACGTTAATTGAAAAAATATTGACAACGACTCATGTAGGTTAATTAACAATTATATATATAGTTATAGCTATTGCGAGAAATATTGCTAAAAGTAATCGCTTAGAATTCTGAATTTTTATACGCCTTTTTTCTTTCCACCCCCCTTTTGATTGAGAATCTAGTTAACTATAATGATTTTAAAGACCTTCGATAAATCATAATCTCTGAAAATAACATAAAAAACCTTACGTCTCTTAATAGGTTTCGTGTGTTTCATTTTTGAGCACATTAATAGATAAAAGGTTTATTACAGAACAATATACTTAAACTAGCCATAAAAATATGGAAATACACGATATCCATTAAAAACATATGGCTCAACAGAGTCGTTAAAAACAGATTACTGATTATAAGAATGAAATACTTCATTTGTATTTTTTTCCTTTCTAATATACAGTTTATTTACATTTTTTTATCCGATTATTAACTTAAAAACAGCCATATCGTTTAGATTAAATATTACCCAAAGAGTTAGATGTAATGTTGTATGAAAAAAAAAATTAGCCTTACAGAAAAAAAACCTTTGTATTGAATTGAACCTTATTTTAAAAAAATAATTATTAAAAATTGAGCAGTTTCAAAAGATAGGGGAACAAATACAATAGTCACCACAGAATACGAAAAGATATATATATATATTTCTTCCCTAATATCTTTTGGTCACGTAATAATGACTTTGGAAGATAACTATACTATAACACGAAATATTAACTATAACAAAAAATAATAATAAAATTTAAAATATTTAACTTATAGTTTGTCCTTTTTTGAGTTTTATTCAACTCCAGGACTACTAATTATCAAACACAAGCGATTTTTACATTCTAATGATTCTTTATCAAAAATCCAGAGAGTAAAAAGGATATTTAGTAATTTTAATAACCACGTATCACACTCGTAAAAGGCAATTATTTTCAATACTAGTATTTTATGACTGCATGGGAAAAGGTTATACGCATTCACAATTCATATAACGAAGATCTAAGATATGAATTCTTAGGTATTACAATTATATGTGACATGCTTGGAATATCAGAGAAAAAGAATAAGAAAACTGCCCTCTTTGACCTTTACTGCCATTTTAATTTTTACAAAGGAATTTCATGCATTCATGCGCTTTTAAACAATCTTATCTATGTCTCCACAATTTAATAATAAAGCTTTTACAATTTATTTATAAATGCTAGATATCTTGTTATTTTTAACCTAGCATTAAAGAAGTCAAATATGTATTCAAAGTCTCTTATGAGAACATAGAGGAGAAAAAAGTTAAAAGAAATTTACAATTTTTTTGTACGATTTTATTCTAATAATTATTTATTACAAGATGTTATTTTTTCGATTATATATTATGTAATCAAAATTATAATAGATTAAAAAAATCTGAATTCTCACAAAATGAAAATAATTTCTATTAAAAAAAATATCACTAAGACAAATATGACAGTGAGACAGCATATTATTTCAGAATGGCCAGATTTCATGTTATATTTTTAGCAGTCATGTTATACTTTTGAACGGGAAATATAAAAAAAAACTGTACAATTTTTATATATTAGGTTTTAGAATCAAAGTTCAGTCAAAACACGCACAAGGATAAGCAATAAATTAAAAATTAAGAATAATAATAAAATGAATAATTTATGAAATAATTCTCCAGTTTAAGCATAATTTTCAATTCCATGTGATAGTTGATAAGCTAAAAGATCAATAAAGGTGATGTGGTATGGATATTAAAAGTCGTCTCTTTCACATTAAACTCATTAAAAGGAAAAATTGCATAATAAACAATAACTGCATTCGTACGAAATACTTTTACTCTGCTTATATTATAT
>JAOUZG010013423.1:154917-173993 GCA_026289955.1 Argiope argentata | reverse complement strand
TCAAGCTATTAAAATGGAAAAAATGCTTTCCTTCCTAACAATACAAAATAATAGAAGTCAACATAAAATATAGAGCTTCCCATTATATTTCAAACGAGAGAAATATAGTTTATCCCCGTAATAGTAATTCTGCACGTTTCAACATGCTTCCATAACTTGCAACTATTTCTAAATTGCTCATAATAAGTTTAAAGTTGGATTTAACTTCAGTAAATTGCACATTAAATTTTAAGACTTATTGTTATGAAATCATTTAACTGCAGTCTAGCAGTATGAATGGAACAATAAGATGTATGTAGTCTCTTGGCAAGCAACATCACATTTTCTGATAAGAGACGAAGCGATGAAATCATTGAAGTTCCTTTAAAAGCTAGCTTAGTTTATGTCTGTGACAAAATGTTCGATGTTTGGAGCTTCGAATGAAAAGTTAATATTATGGTCTCTGTTTTAAAAGTAAAATATGAAAATAAATATTTAATATACTAACATTCTTCACATCATGTATATCAGACAATAAACATTTTTAACTAGAGCTCGCACAAAGACTATTGAATATGGTTTTCGCTTGAAGACTATCCAGTCCACAACGTTCGAAATAGAAACCACCTGCCATTCCAAAAAATGTAGATGTGCAAGAGATAGATTCTAACAGGAAACAAAAAATCGTTTGATAAAAAAAGTGTTATAATGGAGACAAAAAATCGTTTGATGAAAAAATAGAGATATAAGTGAGTGCTGCGATTTTTTTCATAAAAATACAAATAATAAATAATCTTTATAAAGTTGGAATGTTTTTTTTCTAAATATATAATCGTAACTTCAAACAAAGAATAAAGCAAACTTTTACAATAAGCAAGTTATTTCTATCGCATACTCCATTACGATCTGTGCATATTTAGTTAGACTCTCTGTCTAGTATGCTTATTTTATTTTAATCACACATCTGAGAGAACTAAGATCATTATTTGGCAAACTTAATTTGCGTAGTTTTTGTCCATCACCGAACCGTAAACTCAATTAGCTAAGTTTTTCAGCCATCTTTCTTTCGCCTCCAATCTAAAAGTATTCAGAGAAAGAAATGAACTTATCACTTGGCTTAATGTTTCATTTCCTAATTCAGCGAAAGGCCAATTAATCCAATTTACTGCGGATCCGTTTTGATAGACTGTTGGTAAAATTTGTTATTTTTGTAGTTGCAATTGCGGCTTCCCCTTAGGACAATGAACTATTAAATTATTACACTCAAAGGCGGCACATAGAGTTTTCTTGCTTTCTCGCGAAGGGTGACATAAATTTCGCCCACGCTTATCCTAACGTCCGCAAAGTTAGAGGAGTAGTTAGGCCATCTTAACTACTCATTTTCTGAGAGGTATCATAACTACTGGCCATTCATGAATATTAAAACGATAGATTTTTTTCAGCGTTACGTGAAGTATTTTGAAATAAATTGCTTGAGTTGAAAAAATGATTCATTTGCATAATAGATATGACAAGGAGAAAAATAAATTGGAATGGTTTATGAATTTAAATGATTGCCAGATTCCCGATTCTCCCTTTTATTTTATTTTGCATATGGTTTGGAATTTATACGTTTTTAATGTTAATTTTATTGAAGCAAAGGTCTTAACCAGAAGTATAATGTCGTACAAAACTAACTTAAGCAAAAAAAATTGATTATTTTATAATATTTTAAATTCAAAGGAAAATGTCTTTTCTGAACCAAAATATCGTAGTTTATATTTTGCATTAAAAATTTAAGCACTGATGAAATTAGATGCTTAAATTAAAATTGAAATGAAATATAGATGCCAAATTGTTTTAGTCTCGATCAATAAAACAATTTAAAATTCTGCAGATCAATAATAATCCTGAAAATTTGCTTTATGATAAATGAAAAATATAAAAAATTACCGATAAAATTTTTCCTAATGATATTTGTCATTGGAAATTAAACTTTGAATTGAGTCTGTTTAACTTCTGACAGCTGAAGAAAATTAAAGTTATTATTTTAAAATTAGTTCATACGCCACATTTTATAAAAACACGTGATTGGAAGTTATAAAGTAAATTTATTTATCTGTTGGTATATGGAGTAAAAGTATCACTAATATTTAAAGAAGCATAAAAAAAATCGTATGTTAAATTTTAAGATAGATTTGGGAACCAATTTTTTTTTTGTTCTTTTATGGATTTGACTTCAGTAGGAATGAAGATTCACACACAATATTAAAAAAAATCTTTTTTCATAATTTAAAATCTTAAAAACATATATATTTTAAATTTCTACATATTTATTTTAATATCAACATATCTGTCTACATATCTATTTTAAATTTATACAGATGACTAAAATATTCTTTGATCTTTTGTTAAATGCATTATAATCTGAAAGTTATTTTAGCTCTAAAAGAGAAATAAAGGCCTTTCTTTTTTAGCTTTAAAAAATATATTTTGGCCTTTCATCTTAAGCATTATTTTATATTTCTAAATATTTCTCGCAAATTTTTTATACAAAATGGAAAACATTAAAATCATGCAGAAATTACCTAAGAGAATTTAATGCTTTTTTTTCAATTTTTAACTACATTGAATCCAAAAGGTGCATTTTTTGAATGATATTTACACCTGTCTACATATCTATTAATGTATAAATAAACACGATAATACAAAAACATAAGAAGATTAAAATGAAATCTACTATGCATATTTCAATGTATCATGTCAGAAAATAATTTCTTGAACACCCAAGCACCACGTGCTCATGCAAGTTAAATTATATTTTTATTCATTTTAATTGTTTCATTGAATTAGCAACTTAAGTATTGCAAACGATCCAAAAAACTGTCTCACATTTATTGTTTAAAAAAATAACACATTTCCTATTTATTTCATTTCATATAATCATGTGTTCAAAATGACATTTTTCTAGGTTTTATTTGCTGTAGTCATTAACTTATTTTTTTTTAAATCAGAGCTTCTGTAAATGCGATGGCATCGAGTTATTAAAAGCTGAGTTTTTGAGATGCTCGCGCAGGTAATAAAATGTTTATTTTTCGCCAACGGATTTTTGCTGAAGCCAAAAACTTCATCCCAAAAACAACATGTTTTGACATAACAAGCGAGTCAAATGAAATTTGTTGAATGTTCTTTATTTTAAGTGGTACCAAATGCTATAATGAAAATTTCCGATAGATTCCTTTTTAAGGCAGTGGTAAATATCTTACCATCGCTTTAAAATATCTTGCAAACACTGTAACACCAAAACTAACCAGAAGCGGACAAAAGTGTCATGTTCAACATGTAATGTTCCATTGTGTGAAGCTTCTTGTTTTTTTTTCACCAGACTAATTAAAAATAATCCATTTAGTAATTTACATTGTATTTGGTTTTTCTACCGCTTATTTCATATGTAATTAACATATTTTTTAAATTTTGAAATAACTAATAATAAATAATTTTACAAAACTACATATTTATTTGTGAAATTATTTGTATTTCATATTTTTTTTCTATTGAATAAGTCAGTAAAACGACAACATTTGTATTGTGTGTTAGTAAACATGTTACCACCTCTATTATAAACAACAGCAACTAACACCAAAATTTAAAAAAAAAAATAACTTTTTTGGTCATAAATGAACTTTTCTCTAATTATAGCATAAAATGTGAATTTTGAAAGAAAACAGCATGTGCTCATTAATGGGTTAAAACAGATCTATTGTAAATCTATATTGAACCACATCTTTAAAAGTTAAGTTTTTTTTGTTTATCCGCATATTTGTGAACATATCTCAAAATCTGAATAAGCTAGACAAATAAAAATAAAAAAAGTATCAAGTTAGTCCAGGGAAAAGTGAAAATTCCAAAATGCAAGTTAATCCAGGGAAAAGTGAAAATTCCAAAATGCATATTATATTATTTTCACAATGTCCAACGAAGTTAAACACAAAATACGCTATGTTTTGAAAGTATATTAAAAAGTCAAAAGGAAGAAAAATTCTAACGTTTTAAAGCTGTAACTTTTAATATTTGGCTTCCCATAGTTCTTAAAATAACAATATAATAATTTAAAATAACAGTGTCATCATTTCTTCCTAATTCGTACCAGATTATTTTAAAAATCCTATCAATGTTTCTTTCGGCAATAATAATGTTTTGAATTACATTTTTTGTCTTTATTGAGTTTCATAATAAATTATACCAAATCTTTATTTTATAATACACTACATGGAGTCTTAATTTAATCTTCTAATGCATTATATCAAGCCTTTATTGTGTTTCGTAATACATTATATTGAACCACTATTTTTACAAAACTCTGCTCTACTAATTGCTTAGCTGTAAAAGTAAAAAAAAAATCAACTTAAATACTGTTCTGTTTAAAGATAACTAATTAATCATCTCCTTCATTCTTAAATCAAAATCGAAAGAATAAAATGATTAAATTAATTTCATGTATTCACAGATTATTACAGAAAAGAACTAAATTTTAACTTTAATGAACATCAAATTAATGGAAAGTGTGACGCCCAAGAATGGCATCAAATTTTTAAGGAATAATCTCATCCATTAAATTCGAGAATTTATCAAAGTTAAGAACCGAATCAATAAGTTTCTAATTACAAATGCTAGGAAGGTTCAATTGGAATAATTTGAAATAATTATGAGGATAGAAGTTCCCCGAATTCTCAATCCATTAGATAGTTGAGCTGTTATTTTCGTCCTACGCAGTAATGTAGAGATATTCATCTTATAATAACGAGTCTCTTTACGAAAATAAAAATACTATCACCCGACACTGTTGCGACACACTTTCTGAAAAAGATTTTCGCTTTTAATTTGCTGTAAGAGCTTTTAATACGCCGGAAACTGCTCTCAAGTTTCCAGACTTCCCGAATCTCGCATTCTTGTGTAATTCTGGTAGCGAATTCCGTAGCTTTTCGACAATTTCCGATGGTGTCCTCATTTCGTTTAGTTTTCGGTATTCATCCGAATTTCTAAACGGAAAAATTAAAGACGAGTTTCGCAATGAGTTGTTATTAAAGTGTTTACGAAAGCTTAGTTGTAGATAATGATGGGAATGGATAACGATTCAGTATTTTAGAAGGACATAGCCAAAGAATAAATTGTGAGGTGTATTATATTTCTTTTCCAATAAAGTTAAATGTCAATGTTTTCGACATTTTGCGCAATTTAATCTAGAACATTTTTCTTATTCACCAAAATATGTACAGAGAAAGAGAGAAAAAAATAGAATGAGCGAATATGATTCTCAGTGTTTTTCCCATGAGAAATTAACGTACTTAGAATTGTAAAAATGCATTATAAAAAGAAGGAAATGTAGAATATGGTATAGAAGTTTATTTGATGGTTTGAGAAGAAAAGAAAACAAGCTTATTTAATGAACACAGAAATACTTGTTATTTCTCATCGCTCAGCAAAAGGAAATAGAAAGAGAATTAATTGCACCAGGCTTTGCAATTCTTTTTTTAAGGATGCAATGATTTTTTTTAAAGTTACATATACACAAAAAAAAACTTTATAAATGAATGGTTAAAAAAATAAAAAAAATCTCGGAACTGAGTAAAAATAAAATTGAAATGCAGATGGTCTTTAGTAAAGTAGATGGACGAACAGCACATGAAAACAGTAAAAAACAGATGGATAGAGCAGGTGGAAACAGTAAAAAGCAGGTGTATGGACATAGATTCAGTATTCTTCACAGCAGTCAAACAAGAGAAAACAATATGTATGATAGATAATGAATTTGATTTTCGAATTTTGGATTAGAAATTGTTATAAAATAAAAATCTTAAAGAAGGAAATGTAGGAAAGAATATAGGAATTAGAATGAAAATAGGCTTATTTGATGAACACTTATAGATATAATATTTCCCATACCACAGCAAAGAGTCGAAAGTAAAGAATGCAACTCTGGGGAGCTTTTAAGGCATAAATGCATTCAAAAATTCACTCATCATTAATATAAAAAGAAAAAAATGTGAAATCGTATAAAAATAAAAAAGGGGAAAGAAAATGACTTTTCCTGAAAGACTTTTCCTTGTGTATTCATGGTTGGTAATTCTTCCATTCCAAATCAAACATGAAGATTCACAAGTCCAAGTTAGCAAATATGATTTTATGCATTTTCCCAAGAAGTAGCCAAATTCAAAGATTTAAGAATGAATGATACATGAAAGAAAGAGGAAACTAAATAAAAACATAAAAAGTGAAAAGATAATCAGTTTAATTGATGAATATTCATTGATTTAATGCTTTTTGCAGCTCTCCAAGCACGAATAAGCAAAAATTCACTTAAGAAAATTCCCTTTTGAATTTTAAAAGAAGATACAACTACATCCCAAGATTTGCAAATGAATAACAAAAAGGAAAAGTACGAAATTGTGCAAAACTAATAAAAAAAGTGAAAAGAAAGTCGGTTTATCCCATGAATATTCATAGACTGGCTTATAGGATCTTAAAGTTAGATTTTAGTTTCGTCGGATATATATGACTTTCTTCGCTTTCATCAAGAATCCAAGAGAAGTCGGAAGTAAGTCACCATTTAAATCCGGATGGAGGCCGGAAATAAAATCGTTCTGAAAATAGAGAGCGGGAAATAACGGAAATTAGAAGATGAACATGTTATTTCTTTGTGAACTTAAGTGAACCATATCATTATGAGAATAGCAGACAGTGCGCATCAGAAGATTCAGTTAGAGGTGTTTTTGTAAAAAATAGAAAGACTAATTTCTGAATTCATGGCAGATAGGCAAGATATATGTATCATGCAATGTTTATATACCGCATTCGGAGTTTTATATTTATAAAAAAACATTTCATATGAGGTATTAATTCAATGCATTTGGCAAAAAAGAAAGGTTTAATTAAGATTAAAATAAAATTGTGAGAGATTTAGATGCTCATTTGCAGTTTCGTATTTTAATGAAATTATTTATTAGAATATTTCAACATATTGCATTCATTTATTGTTATCGAAATCGTTTGCTTTTGCAGAATCGTTTGCTATAAGCATTTCGTTAATTCTTCAGTTGTTTATCTCTTATTTTCTCGCTAGTCAGAAGTTATTCTATTTTCTAATACATACCACGATTTTTGTGGATTTACTTGTTGGTATAAAAAGTGGAATTACATTATTCTGTTATGGTGTGGCATATAAATTATCTTAATTTTTCCCATCAAATGAATTTGCTGATGACAAATGTTGTAAATATATCGATTAAAAGAATTGCGCAATCAAAGAAATAAAGAAATTCAAATTTAATACATAAAAATAGTACACCTATTTCAAAGATGTGGATAACTAATTAATTTTTTTTAAAACTAAAACTTCAAAATCTGATTTATGAATAATAATAATAAAATGAATTTCCACTGTTCTGGTGAATAAATAATATTTGATATAAGTAGAAAATGAATCTCTCAACTGATATATAATTTTTAATGAGAGCGGAATTAGTTTTATCTTAAGATAACCATAAAAATTTAACTGTCAATTAAAGTATAAAAATTAAGAAATTAATTTTAAAGTTATAACTGATTTAGATAAATACACTTTAATTACGAGAGCAAAAGTTTTTATTCGATAACTTTATGGATAGATGATTGTTATTACAGAAACAAATTAATAATACCCCTATTTAATAATTACAAATATCCCTGAAAAGGAAATTATGGGAAAATTCGAAGCTGTAAGTTATATTTCATCCTAACAACAAAATGAGGTTGAAAGTAATGATGAATGATTTCAGATAGGGATAAAGATCTAGAGAGATATCATTCATCATTTTCGTTCGATCCATTGTAGCGTGCTTTCTGCAGCAGTAATATATATTACAGATCTCTTATCACAAGGATATTGGTAGGAGAAACGGTACTATTTCGACAGGATATTTCTCTGAGGATAACACCTGAGCATAATACATTGCCGAGTAAATGTTCATTTTATGATAATAATTGTTAGAGGGAAATGATAAAAATTAAATAAAGAAATAAAAAAGGGCAGTATAAAGAAACAAAGACGAAAAAATTATTTGGGATTTAATTAAAATCTCGTCCTGCAGAAAAAAATCATAATCTTACAAAAGTCTTACAAACTGAATCACTGCGGATCTAAGAGAGAAATAGAGATAATTTTTTTTTAAATCTGCATGTAGATTTTGGTATCTGAAAATCAACTAAAAATAGCTTTAAATTCCCAGCATAGTTTATTTACTACAAACGGTTATTTAAATAATTGTACGAAAGACCCTAAAAATTACATTTAATGATAATTAGTCTTAAAAAATATAATTTTACCAATGTAGTAAAAAGATCTTTTTATTTAAATTCTTTTCCATTTTTTATTTTTAATTCATTATTTTAAATATTTAAGTATTTGCGCATTTAACTTTTCTTAAATTCGCAAACAGACGACGCCACTTGTATAGAAACAAAATTAATTACTTAAATTTTACTTTCAATTAACCAAAAAAGTAATAACTAAAAAAAGGTTTCAAAAATAAACACACGATGAAATTTTCAAAACTGTAGCACTCAAGAAATGAACGAAAAATCGAGTAAAAATTTTTATTGCTATAAACATGAAACAAGTTCAATTAAATTAAAGCTTTTAAAAATCAGTACGCTTACAATATTAAGGGATATTTTCCCTATAAAATAATGAATTAGAAATTAGGATTAAGAAAATAACTTTATAAAATTAAAATTATAAGAATAAATAAATAATAAATAAGTAATTGCATTAAATAAAGTAAAGATATAAAATCTTAGTATTTGATATAAATAAACATAAAAATAGTAGGATTTGAAATTGAAATGGCATTCCCCCGAAAGACCGATAAAGAAACAAAAACTTCGTCCTCAAACGTCTTAAAATGCTTAAAGAAGATTTAGAGTAATTGATGGGATCAGTCATCGTCATCTGTACCATTAAATTAATGACAGTAAACTGCATTCATTATAACGACTCAGTACTTAAGTAATTAACCGACATGATTAATTCTAATTTTATTGTTTTATGCCGATATTACCATAACGATATTCTGAAAGCGTTGGACAGTTAAACGTGCTTCATGACCAACTATTAATTTGATCAGGTTTTGAATTTTTTTCTCAATTGAATGGTTAATTAAAGCTAATAATTGATTAAGTAATCTTTTCCAAAGTAAATATTTTGCTTTTCATAAATGTTTAATCTTGCATATTTTCATTAGACAAAGTACGCGAAATATAATGTAATATTCTACTGTACTATATTAGTACAACTACCATAAATGAATATTCTACTGTACTGTATTAGTACAACTACCATAAATGAATACTCTACTGTACTGTATTAATACAACTACCATAAGTGAATATTCTTCTGTACTATATTAGTACAACTACCATAAATGAATATTCTATTGCACTATATTAGTACAACTACCATAAATGAATATTCTACTATACTATATTAGTACAACTACCACAAATGAATATTCTACTATACTATATTAGTACAACTACCATAAATAGAATGTATTATAATGGTTCTTTGCAAGCATTAAGTATTAGTACAGGCATACAGAAACGAAGCATCTTTGGAATGAAATGGAAGATCAGAAATGCAAAGGGGTGGTGGTGCTATTATGAAGGGTTTCTTCGACAATAAATTAAGAAGTAGAAAATAATACATAATGGGATAATTAATTACAATAGTACAACATCTCAGTTGCATTAAAATACCATTATAAGTCATACGAAGCGTGGTGAATTTAATTGTACTATCCAATGTCAGATGTGGAAACCTTTCAAGCCTTTGCAAATGCGTCAGAAGGCATTGTTTCAACAAAAAATGGGGTGAGATGAAAAATGTAGATGTTCATTTTATTTAGGGCTAATCACGAACATTAACTAATAAAGAATACTAATTAACTAATAACTAGACTAATAACGAAACTAGGTGGCATAGTAACCGCCGCTAATTCCAAAAATTGAACCAGCCATAGGGACAATAAATACACAAATTCCAAATAAAAACAAAGTAGTACGGTTCATAATGGTTTGTTTAAAGGATAATTGAATGAAAATGCATATAACGGGTGAAAGATCAAGGCTAAGTGGAAAACTCCGAAAATACACTAATCTTACTCACAGCATATTATTTTTCTACGGCGCAAAAAACTCAAAAAGTGATAGTCTCAGATTCCTGAAATAAACAGTCAAAAGAACACAGCACCAAAACCAAATTTTTATAATACATAAAGTATGTGTTGAAACGACTTTTCATCTGAAGAGATACACACTTTGCATGTTTTTACTTAAACAATAAAACAAAGGATAAGAAATACAACCCCCTCCCCATGCTCTGTAGCTATCTTCTGTATGCCTTAACTACCCATAAAATATTTAAATGGGTTTTGGAACACTTAGTATAATGGTGATAAAAATCTTTAAAATTTAATCTATGATATTTATAGGGGGTCGCGGGGGCTTGGTGGTGTGTAAACCGTACGGTTTTAGGCTCGTGACTCAATTCCACCAATAAACAGTCATGTAAGGGGGTATGTTGTACGTTAAATCCGGCAGGTCAAACGTTTTCCCACTGGTAGTGTGTGGTGTGGAGAGAGAAGTACCAGCTTAAGTGTCATCCTCGTCATCTGACCACGGTTCAAAATTACGAGGTCTGTCCCAAAACCGCCCTAATGGTGGTTTACAGTGGGACGTTAATATAACTAAACTAAACTGTGATATTTAAATGACGAAATGAGTTTTAACAAATCTTAACAAGACCTAACGAAACTTCAAATTTCAAAACACAACTATCTACATAAATAAACATAGAACAATGTAAGGTTTAATCTATAAGGTAGAAACGTATATCAATATATTAAATATTTCAAATTTTAATTTGAATAATATTTTTGTTTATACTTAGAAAACATTTGTCACGTTATGTTTTCTTAAAGGAAAGGAATGATTATGGCAGGTCATAAAATGACTTGATTCTTTTACGAAAAATGATAAAATCTTCAATAATGACACATCATATTTCAGGGTTTGTAGTAATTACAGGAAGTATACGTCAAAAAGCAATGGTTTAAGGATCGTTATTCGTGTCGATTTGGCATGTTTTTTCGATGATCTAAGTGATGTTATGAATAATGCATAGAAACTAGACATGTTGGTTAAAAAATAAAAATACTTTCAGATAAATTCATTAATAACAGTTTTCAAAGTTAATTTTTATTAACATTTCTAATAAGAAAAGATATTTTATCTCTTTGATTTCTATTTCTATTTTTGCTTTTCCTTTATAATTCCATATGATAAATATTATGATATTTTAAACTATATATATATTTTGTCAAATTTACCATGGATAAAAACGAAACTGAACCGAATCAATCAATTTATATTAATTAAGTTCTGCAAATATTAAAATAACTTTTCATAATCGACAAAACACAAGAGCACAATATTTTAAAACTTTAACACAACCCTAATTGGAGTGGTTACATAATTCCAATTTTACATATACGAACAAGTAAAAAAAAAAATAATATTTAATTTCATATTTCCGCACGAATTTTACACCAGCATTAAATACAAATCTCATGTTAACAAAGAAATGCAAGATAAACATTCTCCCAAAATTGTTAAATAGCACTCAGTTTAAAAACTTATTGGATTTATTTTAGAATGCTGTTTATAAAGTACTATATTGCAATTTTCTACAATGTAACAATTATTGTAGAAAAGCCCAAGGAAAGATATAGATTTCATATCGCAAAACAATTATTCCATTGTCATATTTCCAATAAAACGTATTAGTTAGTATCGATTCACTTTCGTTTATTCCATTCTGAAAGCGAATATATTTGCTCCTGAGAGAGTATCCACCTGCCATAACGATCTTTAAGTACTTCCAACAACACTATTCCGTTGAAACAAGTTGCTATCGACAGGTTTTCCCACATCGAACTTCGAATATTAATTGGCAGCAAACATTTTATTGCATGTTTATCAACACGGAAGTAGACACTAATTTGGGACTTCAGCTAAAGCAATCTTGCGGTAGAGAAGGTTCTTTTACAACTTACAGATAATTGTTAAATTATTGATAAGAGTTCTCGAATTTTCTTTGTATTTGTTGAACGTAAGGCGACCTTGTTCGGATGTTATATAAACAAGGATATCCATAATAGACCAACAATATCTTATAACTTGAAACGAGCAATTTTGGGAGGAATATAAATTTATTTCGTACGTCTCGGAAATAGCTCTCAAGATTTGGATGAAATTTTATATTTACATAAGGTTTTGATTTTTAAGTTTATCCAAATGGGTGTCTCTCCTAAAAATAAGAAATTTTACACCCTCCGTAACTATTAGAGCCTTTTTCTATCTGCTCTCATAATAACAATATCATATAGCGTCATCTCGTAAATCTATAAGGTACTTGCATTGTTGATAATGATATGTGTTGATAGCTCAGTTAAAATACATCAACACGTCTTCTCATTGAATACTCATTGATTAACTAAAAGTGAAACTGAAATCAGAAAACACACAACCATCTCCGAAGAGCCTTAACTTTTTATTGACAAGATAGCGCTCGCAACCAGAAGTAATTCACTTCAGTTTACAAAGGTATTATCGCTTCACTTTACTGAACAATATGCACAGGGTGCAATTTAGCCTAGTTCAGGCCCAGGGAAAACTTCTTTGGGAGCTCCCTCTGCTTTATTACTTTGGTAATGAAGAACATTCTTTTAAGAAGGAAACGTAAAATAAAATTTCTATTCGATTTGGGAGGGCACATATGTGGGGGTCCGGGGCAACTGCTCCGTAAGTCCCTGACTTAGTCAGCCCCTGGGTATGTATGTGGCATAGTATATGCTAGTGTTGATGTGGTACTTGCATAAGATAACCAACTAGTACCCCAAAATTTTGTGAGATGGAGCTATATGACATTATCTGAGTACGAATATATTCATCTCGCATCCAATAGCTACAATGCAATTATTATGTTAACCAATCAATTTGTAACATGTTAATTTAGGTGCATCGTGATTTCTCTTTATTTAAATGACCAGTTCATATGTAATTAAGATTGAAAAATATTCAAATGTGATCAGTAAATGATTCGTATCTAAATAATTTTTCAGAACTCTCTCCCCCCTCCAACCAACTTACTAAAAAACTCGACATACCAAGTATTTTAACTGATACAGCAACTTTTTGCGTATAGTGACTTGAACTTCAAACTTCACATTTACAGAAGAAGTTAAAATATCGTGAATAAATTAGTAAAGGAATAAAATTAGCCCCGATGTTTCTTCACATTAGCTGGCTATACTTGTAGGAAAAGAAAACAAAGGTTTAGAGAGGTGGAAGAATATACACTGCTTGGTTTCGATCACTTTACAGAATGCTAAGAAAGAACTTGGTTAATGGGTATTCTCTATGCTAAAGCATATCTCTGGTTAAATTTTTAGAAAATTCATTACTTTTATCATATTTTCAATTCCATTTTTATACAAACATAATATTCATGCCCATCCTTAATGGATATTTTTTCGATCGTTTAATACTAACAAAGAATACAGAATTTGGGCGAAATTATTTTATTATGCAAAAATAACACATTTAACATTAAATGTTTTTTTAAAAATTAAATCACTTCACATCGTTATTAGTATCCAATTACTCTCACGTAGTTGTTCCAATTATCAAAATAATCAATACTAATTTATAAAATCTATGCACTATAGGAAAACTGTAAATATTCATTATCAACGATTTTCTCATAATTCTCGCAAATTTCATTGGTGCTTCTTCCAAAATATTTAATTAGAAACATAATCAAATTATTATAGTCTCCATTATTATAATTTCCGAATATTCATCTCTCTTTGAAAAACACAATACATTATTTACCTATCCGAAATATTCTTCAGAATTTTTTTCATCCAAAACTCTGATTGCCGATATATATGAAATATATATCTAGATCTTAAAGATTCATTAAGCTTTCATATGATGAGCTTAAAAATTCAAATATGCCTCAAAGCGCAAAATGATAGACATTTTACAATTGACTATACAAGAAACTGAGGATAATATAGTCCTTTTAGGCTTCAATATTAGGACACACAGATAGAATTTACAAAAACTTTCATTACTAAATTTGAATGTCCATGTCCTGGTACAAAGATAGCGCGTCTTACTCATGATCTGGGTGTCCTGGGTTCGTGTCCCGGCTCGGGCATGGTTATTCTTCATCTGTTCTATCTGTAAGATGTGTGAATGCCTCCTCCCCCTCTTGTAGAAAGGGGTTGTGCAAGCGGATGTGATACGTGGGTAGCTAAGACATACTTTTGGCCCTCGTTGGCGCTACTAAAGCAAGAGACGAACCCTCGGCTTAAAATCGTTGATTGCGTCAGCGAACTTGTCCATGGCAAGTACCATTAGAAACAACAGCAAATAAATTTGAACATTTGTCAAACTTATTGGAATATGGGAATATTATTTTTTAAATAAATCTGTAATCGCCTGAGAAAAGTTTAAAAATTTCCTCATAAATGATAATGAATACTTCCTTTTGTATTACAGATGCTTATCCAGGTAATACAGTATAAAAAATTAGAAAATATATGCCATTTCAGAAGACTTAGTACTCAAAATACTTGCTGTAAATGTCACAAAATAACTTCAGAAAATCAGTAATGAATAGAATTTAATTAAATAGAACAATTTTTTTATAACTTTATTTCAGAGCAGATGCTACATTTTTTTATTCTTCAGTTGCAAGGGTTGCATTAACTGGAGCCTCCAGGTAATCCTAATATTCCCGGGAAATGGCTGGCTTTGACAAAATTTCGGTGTTTCACTCAGAAAAATTCAATAAAAAATGAAAAGCCTTCTTGGGCGATGAATTGTAGAGACGAAGCTCGCTAAAATCAAAGACCCGCGGGCGCGGGGGGCAAACCTTCTCATGTTGATGGGACGTGCACAAGATTAAATTTTTCTTCCCCATATATTTTCCGGGAAAAGATCTTTGCATTATTTTAACATAAAAACAGGGAAAAGTAAAAAGAAAAGAAAAGTAAAAAGAATGCCCGTGCTGTTTTGATGGAAATCTTCATCCAAATATTCTTGGAAAGAACTCATTTTCTTTAAAATAGAGTGCATAGATAATGGAATCTCACGTTCGACTTCACGATGTCAACCGAAAGGAAAAGGAATCAGTTAAATGGTGTAACGCGATCTTGGATAAGCAAATAGTGTCTAATGACAACTTGCTAGTAAATCTAAATGGTTGTGGCAAGTTTCCAAAAGCAAAATTGTTTGCCGAAAGCAAAATTTGAGTGCGAAGAGTATAAAATTCGTTGACATATCCGAGCTGTGTCTCCCCTGAAAATCTCCGAAGATTGCTTCTAGTGTATCTTCGCCAGGGATAAATGTAATTGCGAAAAAAGAAAGCACAAAAAAAGGGGGGAGAAACTACAAAAATTCGGAGGAACTGAACCACGTTTGAACTTGAACTGGCAAACTGCCAATCGCATGAGGTCAGATGATGAAAAGCCTACGTCTACTGAAATCGATATGGGTTTCAAACAGAAAAGTGGAGAAAGTCCCCATGAAAGGATAATAACAACTTAAACATTAAGGATAACACAGAAAAAGAATATCGATTAGTTAAGAAAAAAAAAGCATTTGTTTCTTTATTTCCTCTTGACTGCTGTATCATTTTTCAATGCGAACCAATATAAAAAAAAATTTTGAATAAGGAAGTAATTTTTTGACGATTTTTTTCCCCTTGAGATAAGGCCGCTTTCATGGATCGTCTGTTTTTGTCAGCTTTAATAATAAATGACTGAAAATTTCGTTTCTAATCATAATTTCAGCTGATAGCAATGTCTAGTTCGTCGGGCAGAGAGTCAGGTCGTTTTGCAAATGGGAAGAGGGCGTTTCGGAAATTAAACTGTCATTAGAAAAAAAATCATTCCTAGTAATCACTTTATTTTGTGGAGTACTTTACTGACATATGTATTTCTTACTGCTCTTTAGATCGATTGTTTTTTAATAAGATAGATGGTTTCTTTTCCGTAACTTCTTTAAAGGTAATCGTTAAACATTCAATCAAATGTCCGATATTTCTTTCTATTTTTAGTTTCTAATTCTGAATCCGGATGACAATGAAACAAAAATGTTAGTAAAAATAGATTTAAATAAAGCCAACACATAATTTGTTCAAAATTTTAGAATCCAAGAATCTAAAATTTAAATATCCCATTTTGAAGCAAAATGAATTTGAAAGAAAGTTCTATTCTGACAACATTTCATCTAATCAGGCAGTATGGAATCCCATTAATTAACAACTTGGGCGTACTTAGATATTCACACTATATATAGACTGCATATTATGACGAGATTACTTAATTGTACATAATTATGTCTATTATATGATTACATAATTATGTCGTAACTATGATTACGTAATTATGTCGAGATTACATAATTGTATTATACTCTATCTTTATTTATTTTGCATCAGTACAAGCTAAACCATTATATTTTCATCGGTTAGTAATTTGTATACAGGAATTCGTGGATCAAATTTAGAGTTCAACTATACAGTATTATATACTGTATAGTTGCACTCTATACAGTACTGTTATAATACTATATACTGCAACTATACAGTATTATAATCGTATTAAACACTGTCTTTAATTATTTTGCATCAGTACAAACTCAACCATCATATTTTTTCATCAATTAGTAATTTGTACACAGGAATTCGTGGATAAAATTTAGAGTACTACAGTATTATGTAATGTATAGTTGTATTATGTAATGTATAGTTGCACTCTATACAGTACTGTTATAATACTGTATACTGCAACTATAAAGTATTACAAGCGTATTATACATGGTATTTATTTATTTTCAGCTCAGCTATTAAATCTTCATCAGTTAGTAATTTGTACACATGAATTCATAGATAAAATTTAGAGTGCAAATATATAGTACTATTCATGGAAAATTACCTTTTTGTAAAGTAATTGATCTTCATTATAAACTATTAGAGTTCAATTATGTTCTTTCTTTAGAATAAGCAAAGAATTCCGATTTATTTTTTTTATTGCATTTCCATAGTTTGTAAATATTGAATAGGATATTATAAATTTATTGTTGTTGTTTCTTATGGTACTTGCTATAGTCAAGCTCGCTGAGGTAGTCAGCGATTTAAGCCTAATCAGCGTCTCTTGTTTTGTAGTAGCGCCAACCAGGGTCAAGAATACGACTTTTGCTACTCCCTCATCGTATTCGCTTGCCCAGTTCATTTTTACAGGGGGGGGGGGACATTCACACACCATACAGATAGAACACAGAACAACCATGCCCGAACCGGGACTCGAACCCGGGACGCCCAGATCACGGGAAAGACGCCCTACCCCTATGTCAGGACGCAGGCTATAGTAAATTTAAAACTCTGTATCGCCAATTTCAACACACTCAGGATATCTTCATGGTTAATAGAAATGAATTCATCAATTTCTCAAAAAAGACCTTGAGTTGCAAGCATTTCTTTATTTAATTTTCAGTATTCCACACGATTAAGAAAGTGTACTGATTTTTTCCATTTGAAAAGAGGGGAAAAAATTTCATCATTAGTTATTGATGTTAGCGAACTGAGAAGAGGGGGGGGGGGGGGAAAATTAACACACGCTGTAAAATTGATAATTTGCACTTTTACTGTGAAAACGCTCCCTTTTGTCAAAATTATCCCCCTATTTTGCGTAAAAAAATTACAAAAAAAATTAAAACAAAATTGTCTTAGAAATAAATTATTAATTAATAGAAATTTATTTAAATGAGATACATATGTAAAATGGGAAAAGGTTAGAGCTAATGATTTAATTGTATGCACAGAAAATTAAATTCTTAGCATAATAAATGAAGCATTTGAAAAAAAATAATTCTATTCAAATTTTCTAGCAGGATAACACAGGATAACATTTTTATATTATTTTCAGGGTAAATTCTAAAAATAAAATAATTTTTTTCTTCTATGAAATGATTTAAAGGTTAAAAACAATTTATATATCCTTACTGTATTCACCTTTTATTTTTTAATCTTTTTCTCCTTTTCTTCTCGTGAATTTGATAGGAATAGTTTCTTTACAACTAGCAATAGACAGGATCCTGTTTATATTCTGATTTATCCTTCCGATATCGCTTTTCCACTTCTTTTAAACTTTAGAGAAATCTTTCATATTGCTCCTACTCGACTGCACATAAATCTTTGGGGCAATAGTTCAGGTGCGAATCTAGAGAGTAAACTTTTAAGCTCATATTACACCTTAATATCTTGAAATTTGCTGAAATGTTCTCTTCTTCGTATGTTCTTCAATAGATATGCAATTCGGATCTGCTTGGCTCCATCAAAGCCAGTTATTTCTAAAGATTGCTAGCCTTCTACCTTGTTTGTTACCATATTGAGAAAAAATATTTTATTCTTCATCAATTTTGGAAACTCAATCTCTGTAAATACTTATTACCTATCATAAGGTATCGTTTATAAGGCATTTAAAGGGAGCCAATTTTTCAAAAGGTATTTAAAAAATTCTCCTTCAGTTGATAAAGCTAGGACAAATTGTTTTATAATTTTATACGATACTTAATTTTATACGAAATAGTTTTTTTGCATTAATACAATTTTTCACTGATATTTTCTTTTAGATTATTTAATATAGTGCCAAAAGAATAGTTTCCTTGTGGTGGAAAGTCGCAAACTGTAACAATTCTGTCCGAGGTGTATTGGTAAAGAGTGAACATGTCTCCAAGTCCCAAAATTGCAAATACCTTTAATAGATGTATTTGAACGTAAATAGATACTTATTAGTCTTTAAAGTGTAATTACTTATTATAAATATCATTTATTCTATTTGCTCTTAAAATAATTTTTCGTAAGACAATTGAATTGTTCAAAAAGCATTTTAAGGAGGAATATTTTTCATAAGGTATTAAAAACATCCTACTTCATAAGACATGTAAAA
>JAOUZG010013423.1:124016-140974 GCA_026289955.1 Argiope argentata | reverse complement strand
TTTTATTACATAATTATCATTTAAATTGTATTATTATTTTATTACATTATTATCATTTAAATTATATTATTTTATTACATTATTATTATTATTATTATTTAATTGCATTATTATTTTTTATTATTTCATTATTTTAATCATGGGAGGAGGAGGGGCTCAGGAATTTGTAGATTCTTTACCCTTTAATATAGAGCTGATAGCAAATCTCGCTAATGTTGTTATTACTTATGGCACTTTTCAAGCCCACTGACAAATCTGTCAGCGATTTAAGCCGATTAAGTGCCCCTTGTTTTTCACTAGCGCCAACTAGGGTCAAGAGTACGACTTATCTACACATATTTCCCAACCTTTTTTACGGGGCAGACTTCATTCATGTATTTCACTCATTCATCCACAGATCGTAATTTAGATATGAAACAAAGAACGATCACCTCTGAGCCAGTACCCCTAGTGGTATTACTCTCGATATAGAGGACTTAGTACCCACGATAGATTTAATGTGCGTCAGCCACTACACAGTCTTCGGCTGGCGGGTTCGAACTCGCAGCCCAAGGGATGCGAATCCACCGCCCAACCCAACGGGCTATCCAAGCCCTAATCCTCTCTAATGATACAATCTATAAGATCATTGCTCTTTTTTTGCCATAATAGAGTTTTTGTGTCTACAAAATATTAACCCTTCGCACTCGGAAAAGTAATTCAATGCATAATTATTCCCCTAATACAAATACTTGTTTATTGATCCGAAAAATAACTATGTATAATTGTTTTAAGTTGAATTCTCTCGTTTAATTAATGGGCTTCGTCTTACTACTCTGCAGGTATTTTTAATAATCGAAATTAAATAAATAAGAAAATAAATAAAATATCAAAATGATGCAACGTTTTGAATGGTGAATAAGAATCACCATCCGAGTGCAAAGGGTTAATATTGAAGAGATGAAGTCTTTAGAAATTTTCTGGAAATGCATAGATGCTTGCTTTTTTGTTTTTGTCCTTTGTATGGATTCTAATCTTTCAGTTAGGGAAAATTTTCATAATCAGGAAACAAAATCTGAGAACGAATTAATTGAAATAATTTCTTACATTTTTTTTATGAAATAAAATCCTACGAAGCATTTTATAGAATTTTGATTCAAAAATATCCCAATAATTGGAAACAATTCTGACAATTTCTCAAATAAAATTCTCTCAGATAGATTATCTTAATGTTTGTTGTATATGCTATAATTATGATAATAGTTATTCTATACATTAAAATTAAGTAAATTTAACGGCGCAGAAAATCATACATTAAAAAATTTAAATCACAGTATTAATTAAATTGCAGCTGAGACATTTTTGAATTATGACTGGGATAGACAAGCGGTTTGTCTATTAATAATATAATTCTTTGTACCATAATTATTATGAAGATAAATTTTGAAGACAAGAGTTTCCAACAATTAATACATTATCATCTCACAATTTCTAAACGTATTGTTTTAAAAGGAAGCTCGGAAATATGTATTCCAGAAACCTCAGACTAAATCAAGAACTCTTAATTTAAAGCTTTCCAGGCGGCAAGGAAAATCCATTCATTTTCATTGAATCTATTACATTTTGCTCATGCAAAAGGCGAAAGGAAACACTGGCATCATTACTGTGAATTACTATCAAAACAAGTGAATAACGAATTACATCATTAATCTCCAGCCTTGTTTCTCAAACTATCTGCGTACTGATTAGCATGCACAATTCGGGAGATGCAATCGTCATTTCAGATTATGATGAATGGTAGAATAATTCGACTCAACAAGAGGTAATGTGAATCCGATGAAAAATTGTCTAGAATCTTCTAGATACATTGTAACAGTATAATCCGAAAACCTCAAAAAATAATCCAAATGTCTTTAAGTATACATCATAATAAATTAAAATTCTTATAAATTAGACAGAGAGTAAGAAATAATAAAATTAGTTTCAAATTTATGATTTTGAGCTGAAATATTTCCCTATGCTTATAGAAAAGTTAGTTTTAAGAATGAAAGATAAGATAAATTTGGAATCTAAAATCTCATCTAATAACAATTCATATTAATAATTTTAAAATAAAAAATACCTGATTTTACTTTTACTAAAATTTTATAATTACTAAACGAGCCAATTTATCCAAAGGTTTAAGTGGTAACGTTTCTAAAATATGGATATTAATTAATAAATACTTTTAGCACCTGTAACCTTCAAGTATCGTGAATTATTAATTAGTTTAATAAGTAAATTATATTAAAATGTAGAGTCAACAAATTTATACAACTAAATTTATATCGTAAATTAAAAATATGATTTATGAATCTTAATTGATAAATACTTTTAGCCACCATAACTTTCAAGTATAATGGATTATTATTTAGTCTAATAAATACCCATACCAATTTTAAATTATTTAAAAATGTGGATTCAAACAACTTTATGCAACTAAATTTACATGGTAAATTAAAAATATGATATAAGAATTTTAATTGATAAATACTTTTAGCCTCCATAACTTTCAAGTATAATGAATTATTTTTTAGTCTAATATATACCCATACCAATTTTAAATTACTTAAAATGTGTATTCAAACAAATTTACATCATTAATTAAAAATATGATTTATGCATTTTAATTGATAAATACTTTTAGTTTTCATAACTTTCAAGTGTTATAAATTATTAATTAGTCTAACATGTACCCATACCAATTTTAAATTATTTTAAAATGCATATTCAAATAAATTTAAATCGTAAGTTGAAAAATGTAATTTATAAACAATAATTTATAACACAATCAGTAAATTCAGGACATTAATTACATCTAATATTATTCAAGAAAATAAATATTTAAAACTGGATTTACAGACTCTTACAATGTTACAAAAACACTTAACATATTCAGAACAATTCATACATATATTATCTATACTTCATAACAGATAACTACAATATAAATAAAAAAATAATACATATTTTGTGTTTTATTACCTCAAAGATGACTCGAAATAAGTATTATATAATATCGCTAGCACAAACTAAAACTTAATATTTATGTGAAGAAACTAGACATAAAAAATTCCATTCAGAGTACAACACGAATAAATAAAAGTTGCAAGCTATTTTAAAATAAGCTAATAATAAAGGAGAATCGTGCTGTTTGTTGAAGCTCTGCAGAGCAAATCGATTGACTCAGAACCACCAAATTTGGACCAAATATACATTGGAGTGTAAAAATGTACCTCTCGATAAGACATTTATTTCAAATGTTAATTAATCTATCAAAAATTATTTGGTATGGTTCTGCGATAAATCCCCCAAAAATTATCATACCAAAACTATTTTTATATTATTTTAAAATTCAAAAAAGTATCTTTTTAACTATTTCTTTTTAATAATCATACAGTTTTCCATATATACAAATAATAATAATCATACGAAATTATAACATACAAAATTATTTTTAGATTGTTTTTCCAGGATTTTGACAGTTATTTTTTGATTGTTTTTCCTGGATTTTGACAATTATTTTTAGATTGTTCTTCCAAGATTTTGGTAATTATTTTTTTTATTTGAAAATATTTTTAGGCAGTTTTTGAGACATTAAATTTTATTATTTCAATTAAATTAAAACCTTTTTCATAATTTTTTTTCAAATAATTAATTTAATGTTTATTATTTTTATTTTTGAAAACTAAGGAGTAAAAATCCAATTTATTATTTTATTTTCGAACTCTTTGGTGACATCTCTATGAAATTTCATTTTCTTATTTCCTTTAATCATTTTTTAAAGAAATCTCAAAGATATAAAATAAAATATCCAATATGCTAAAATTTATTACAATAATTAAATTTATAAAATTTATTATAATCTTTATTATAAAATTTACTATTATATTTAAATATTATTCATTTCAGTCCAGCTAACAAAAAATATAAATAAATTGCGCCACACCATTTGAATATTGGAATCAGCTGTGCATTTTAAATAAAGTTACCGCCTTAGATAACGTGTAATTAGCTAAGAGATCATGTGGGCAGTTATATTGGCTAGCAAATGTGACTTGACTTTATAGGGAGGTTCAGGTACACAATTAAAATCCGGTTATAAGAAAAACTGGTTTATGTAATAAGCTATGTTATAACGAGTAAATAACAGGATTTGATGTCCAAAAATATTTTATTAAGGAAATTATTAAAAATCATGCGTAAATTGAAACGAAACATATCAAATATTCCTGGCAAGCCAAAGGCTGATAATTATATTAGTAAATGATATCTAGATATGGTGAACAACCAATTTTTCAATTCCTACAGTTAGCTCACACTCTTCCTGTATCTACATATATCTTGTTCAAATTTTCAATCGTTAATAAAAAATTTTTCTATTCATCCAATCAAGTTCAAGTAAATTTTTTAAAACTTGTAGTGGATGACATTTGATGTTAATACAGTTTTTTCAAATATTAATTCATTAACTTTTTATTAATTAATTAAAAAATAATTTTCTCGCCAAAAATCTTCATTTCCCCACCTCCAAATAAGTAAAGAATTCAGTTTGTTTTTTCCGCACACTAATGAGGCTAGGCTTAACATGTTTTCGACCGATTATTTTAAACGATTCTATTTATTTTAATAATGTTTGATGCATTTGACACTAAACATTGCTAATTAATCAATTTTTCCAATTCATTTTGAAATAATTCCGAACTAAAATAATACAGAATCAAGAAAATTAAATATTTCTAATCTGTATTACGTTATCTCCAACTGGTGTAGAAAATTCACGCATTTTGCGTAGTCACAATTGATTTTAATCCTCAATTAGCGCTGAAAAATTCAATGCTGGTATAATTTTTTGATCAATTATTTATAGTAATTGTAATTGTTAGGCCGGCATACCCTGGTTGGTAGGGTGTTGCATTCGTATCCTTTGGGCAGCGAGTTCGATCACCTTATACAGAAAGGAGAATGGAAAATTTCTAGGAAATTCGCTTTCTATTTTGCCGCTTAATATTGTGATTCGGTCATATTTATATTAATTGTAATTATTTAATTAAAAGTAACTAAAATAAAAAAATTTCTTTGTTAACCTAAGTAGGAATTGATTAAAAAAATTATTTATTATATTACTTGTTAATTACAGTGTTTTATATAGATGTTAATTTTTTTCTTTAATCTTGATCATTTGATCAATAGTCACCCTAAGACTTTTAATAAGAATTTTGTGTGTCGATTAATGAAAAACAATATCCAAAAAGATTTCAGAGATCATTTACTATTTTTGGATATTAATTGGTTACGGAACCCCTCCATACTTTCTCATCTCTCAGCAAGTACTTAAAATTTTAATTTTCAAAGTAGAAAAGATGGAAGAAACTGTTTCACTTTCAGAATTTAATTAATTTAAGTTTGGATCATTAATATGTGACGTACTAATTACTTGCCTCTCCTGATTCTCATATAAAATTTTTATGGAAGCTCGGTCAAAATAAGTTTTTCTACAGTAAACAAGCTCTTAGCCGCAAAATCTTCGATTTCATCAAAAGCCAAGATTGCAAGCTGCTTTAAAAAAAGAATACTTATTTTCGAAGCTTAACGAAGCCTTTCATCACGATCTTTGAATCTAACAGGCGAGGATCTAAAGAAGTAAACTCAAAGTCGACTAAATTGCAACTCAAAAAGCTCAATTAATTTCGTCTCACACTAAAGTAAAGAAAAAGCAAAGTTCGTTCGTTAAACTTCTTATTAAAATCAATTAATGATGAGCTCTTCTGTTGAAGACTGAAAGATTAAGATTTTTCCGTTTGAAAATTATCTCTCATTTATTTCTTTTCAATATAAGCTTGATTCTAAATTAAGTTAATGAGGGATATTTTAAAAGAACCGAAATTTAATATTAAACAGAAACTGAAAGCTTTTTTTAGAAATCTAGATTTCAAATAGAACAATAGATTATTATTTTATTTCCTTGACGAACCTTTTATATTTAAATGGAATTTAGCATTTATTTAATTCATGTAAAAATATTTTGAATGTAGGCATTAAAAAAATTTATGCCCAATTTAATAGAATTAGACTAAGATTACGTGAAACACATTTAAAATAACAATTTTACATTCAACCGAATAAAATAAGGCTATTATTAAACGAAATACACGATGACTAATAATTTCACATTCAGAAGAATAAAATCAGGCGACAATTACACGATGACTAAAAAATTTGCATCTCACCGAGTCGAATGAGGCCATGATTACATCAAATACCTCAAGGTTAATGTTTAAACTCGATGTTATTTGTATAAAAGATTTGAAATCCTAACAGTGACGTGTGCAGAATTTTCGACTTATTTTAAAACTGCTCTTGTTTTCAGAATATTGTAATGTTTTTTTTGTTATTTTCTGAAATATGTTGTGTCATATAAAAAAATTAAAAAATTCCGAGTTGAGAAATGACAGGCACTCGCTTGAGTTTTGTTGAAAAAAATCTCAAAAATATGCAGGATAAGATAAAATAAAATAAATAAATATGATTGTGACAAAATTTTGAATAAACCAATTACATTAATATCATTAGAAAAATAAGAAAAGGAAGCATGGCAAAGAATGCTATAATTTGGAAGGAAAAAATTCGAAATTAATATATTAATTAATTACGTAGCGAAAAAGATTATAATTTTTCTGTTTTAAAAAAATTATTAAATTTGGATTTCTAACTGTGTAAAAATATAATTTTTTTTGTAAAGTTTTCATTAGAATCTTTTTAACTTCTAAATATAAAACTTACATATTTCCAAAGTTGAAATACTCATAATATTTAAAGATACCATTGCTCTTTTATATATTGTCATATTGGTATTTTTCTCATATAACGAAAAAACGAACAGTACTGATAAAATCTACGATTAATTACTTTATCCTCGATTACTATCGCCATCAGAATCCTTACAACCTAGTAATTTGTAACAAAACAGTCATTTCCACGACAGACCAACCCTTGATACCGATAATATTTCCTAAAATCGAACATGGGCAATGTTTGTATACGTACAAAATTAAGATCAGTAAATCCCATGTTTTATTCCAAGAAAATGACGTTTCAATATGAAATTAGATATTTTTGAAATATCTATGAAGGATATGATCATAAGTTATATCTTGATGTCATAGGGAGACATCGTGTATCATGGCGCTCATCGATTCTTTTTTTTTCCTGATGTCCACCAAGAGTCTCTGACAGATTACGCTTTGCGTTGAAAGCTGGACCGCTTAAATGGGTTATTGTGGGGGATTTATGACGTAACGTTCCATTTTGCTAACGGAGATAATATTTCTTGATATTTCTGTAAGCCTGCCGTTGAAGGGTAAATTTTTTGCCTTATTGTATTCCCAGAATGCTTTAGGCTGCAGCTTTAAGTTTTTATAGGAAAATTTATGTATATGAAAATAGGCCAACATTTTCCTCAAAACTACTGGGCTTTTAACATCATATGAACTTAAATCTGCAGGGCATTATCTTTTTTTATCGCTTTGAAAATGAACTCGATCAAAGTGTTAGTCTGTAAGCTTAAACCTTGTGAACTATCCAAATGCCTTAATTTATATATCGGAATACATTTCTACTAATACTTAAAAATAAACTAGACTAGTAGTGTAAAGAAGAAATATAAATAGCCCCATCTCAATAAATCAGCTTTGTGCTGAATTAGAGCTTCCTTATAAGCTTTTACAGTGAAAATAAAAAGGGTAAATGTTAATATAAAGCCTATTGACTTTATAGATGTATTTATTCAGAATATTAATAGACGAATAGGATAATAATATAATTAAATGCAATTTGCAATTTATGTATAGGTATGCAAAAACAATAACATTAATCTATTTACAAAGATCAGTAAATTCTATGTTTTTTTTGGGGGGGGATAAGTTTTATGCAAAATGAAGTTTGCAATTTATGTAGAAGTATGCAAAAATCCATTGATCTATTTGAAAATATAGTCGATTCCATATCTTTTTTGAAGAAAATATGTTTCAAGAAAAATGAAGTTTGTTAATTTATGTACAAGTGCGCGAAAATACACTGACCTATTTACAAAGATCAGTATATTCTGTTTTTTTAAAGCTTCACGCAAAATGAAGTTTGCAATTTATGTACAAGTGTGGAAAAAACCACCGATCTATTAACAAAAATAGATAACTTCTACGTTTTTTTAAAAAAAATAATGCATCAAGCCGAAAATAATAAAATGTCATCTTCAAAAAATTTACATGATAAACAAAGAGGAAATATTTATTTAGCTATAATTTTGAAACATATTTGAAGCAACTGCACTGCCTATAAAAGAAATTATTATAACAAGCATTAAATCTCAAGATCCAAGTACCCAACTGGTAATCAAAAACCCTATATCAGAAAGTAGTTTTTAGATAAACACAATAATAAGGTTATTAACTAAGTAAAAGATCGAATTTCACCATTAAAGATATTTCATAATTGGCTTTCTTTGGCACAGAAACCTTTATAAAATTTCGATCGACTGAATTTTTCATCTTTCACATTATCGAAAAATAGTTTCCTAGACATTATTTTGTTTCAAAATATTTCGAAATGTTAGAAATGATTAGAAAAACCTCAAAATCAGATAAAAAAAGAGTGATAAAAAAAGTTTTAAAAACACATATTTATTAATGTAATAAAAAAGTGTTCTTTTAATTTTTATCTTCTTTTTTTGTCATTGATTAATAATTCATTTTTATAAATATTATAGAATTGTGAGATAAGTATTTCTCAAATTCACTGCCAAGTGGCAACAACATGAATTAATATATTAACAATTAATTAAGTTCTAAAAATATTAGAACTGTTTATTGTCACCGAGAAAACATTAATGTACGAAATTACAGTTGTGCACAAAGAAATAAATCAACCAATAACATTCCACTGAACTGCTATGGGGACATAAGATTACATGTATATTTTAAGCCTAAAATACATATCTGACAGTTTTTTTTTCTGTTAGTTGCTAATCAAATCTTTTACCTGTTTTTTTCCCAATAATTTATTTGTCGAAAGTGACCGATAAAGCATAAAATCTAATAGTTTTCGATAGCAAAGTGGCCTCAAAGGTTTAATAAATGTTCTTCTTAAAATTAAACCCCATCATTTAACCCATAATCCCATCATTTAACTCATAATCCCATCATTTAACCCATATTCCCAACATTTAACCCATAATCCGATAATTTTAAACCAATATTTCCATCATTAACCCATAATTTTTAACCAATATTTCCATCATTAGCCCATAATCCCATCATTTTTTACCAATATTCCCATCATTAACCCATAATCCCATCATTTTAACCATAATTTATAATAAACAAAAGAACTTTCAATAAATGAAGGTCATATAATTTTAAGTTATTTGAAGAATTGAAACTTGGTTTCTGATATGGAAGCAAAAAATGAATTTGTGAAACTACTCTAGTTCAGTAGCAGCGAGCCGATATAAATATATATAGAAATATCTATCTGCCCTTTTTAAACCGCAATAGATATTTCTAAATTGACTAACCCAAATGGATTCTCATTAAGTCCCGCTTTGAGTTATCGTTCTACGTCAACATTTTACTTGATGGTAAAGCGCAAACAGGGCGCACCCAATATTTCATTCTGGGGAATAGGAAATCGGAAAGGCTATCTTTATTTGGAGATACAGTAGAAAAAATATCGGAACTCTTTCAATTATCGGGGGACAGTTTTTCGTTTTTCTGACTATAAAAGTCCTTCGTGGATACAATTTTGCTCGAAACTTTAACCACAGATTAAAAAGAGGTTGTTCCATATAAAATGAAAAACAATAAAAATGTAAATTAACAAATTTTTGAGTACAGAAATCTAGACTTTCTAAAATCACAAATATATGAATCGGCCAATTCTTGTAAATAAAAATTGATAAAAAGTGTTCTAGTGTTGATTTCTGTTCTTTATCGAATTATTCGGGGTTATCGTACCAAACAATTAGACGGATAATCGGATACTTACTATACTGAACTACAGAGCTCCAATTATCCAAATTTGAACAATTATCTGGGATCAGAATTATGCGGGTACACATATTCGGATGAATCATTTAAGACATAAAATAAAGAAAAATATCAAACAAACAAACAAAAAACAAAACTTTAAAACATTTTCATGCTGATTTGTGTCCTCCTTCGGCTGTTTCCGGAATACCCGCAGAAGTTGAATTTCTCTAATAACTGGATATTCACTACAATGAACTAAAGCAAATTATAATTATCCAAATTAGACGGAAATCGGGGCAATTCGTGAATGATTATACATCTATTTCAAAAGCTCGTAATAAGCTCAGACATTAAATAATAAAGGTGTTAGACATGGAAAAAACAACTTTTAGTAATAGAATTATAATTAATAAAGAAAACTCTAGAAAACCGTGAATGTTGTAATATTCACAGAAAAAGATCTACAAATTAAATCATAATGTGGATTCCTTATGTGCATACATACATAGCATAATGCCATCCAGTGCCTGGAGTTTATAACTCTAAGTTATCTAACCAGTTGGATGAGTACAAAATGGAGGGAAGAAAGAAAGAAAAAAATTTAAAAGAAATAGACGACAGACCATCCAGAGATCTCCAGAGAGAATCCCATTGGTGTCAAATCCTACACGACTGTATTTAATTTTTGGTGAAGTAATAACTAAATGGAGGGGATAAGGATACTTAAACAAATGGTGACTATGGGTTGAACTTACAAGGATATAAGATTACTATATGCTTTATGTTTTGTTGTTACTTATGACACTCGCCATGGACAAGCCTCTCGCTGACACAGCAGCCGATTTCAGCCGAAAGGAGCGTCTCTTGTTTTTGAAGTAGCGCCAACTAATGCCAAGAGTAGGACTTAGCTACACACTCACCACATTTGCTTGCACAGCCCCTTTTTGCATGGGGGCACAGTCACGCATCTCATAGATAGCACACAGAAGAACAACCATGCCCAAACCGGGACTCCCAGAACACAAGGAAGACCTCTGTGCCAGACAGTTGGCATATGCTTTATATTATATTTGAGCAACGCAATATACATAGGTCCTGTTTTAATTGCTGAAAATAATCTTTGGTTGGAAAGGACGCTTCCAATATTTTTTAATATTTTTTTTCCATTTTGAAATATTTTCACACCCTCACCATAATTAATTTATGTAACGCATGATTTGAATAGTTGGTCTTCGAATTATTGAAGTTCTACTATAATAAAAACGTTGTTAGTTATCTGTTCTACCTTTTTTTAACAAACAAATGAGAATGTTTATCTTTGGCAAATCAGATAACTCTTTACCTACGAGCAAAATATAATATTTAGTTGAAATTAGCAAGTTGAATAACAGCTGGTTAATTATTGTCAGTAGCAAGTTCATGAATGATGGCGATATGTTAAGAGGACACGCCAATATATAATTGTGGGAAACAGCTAAGTAGCATGGTTAGTTTCGGCGAATTAACACTACGTTGGATTACATTAGATTCAAGTGTCGTTTAGAAGTTAATTAGGAAACTGACGTCGTGATTTTGAACAGTGTTTAGATGACCCTCTAGTCACAAAAATATAATGGCATTTGAACATAGTAATTTAACGCGCTTATGCCTAGCACAAGAGGAAGCTTTTGCTAGAATTCAAAATCTGAACCAATGACTCTCCAATTTCGAAAATAAGTTTGCCAATAGACCAAAGAGATCTTCAAATTTAAAGGAAGTAGCGAAATATAAAAATAAAGCTTAAAATATTTACTTTTTCAACTAACAAGCAAATGTATTTCTTTATTTTAACAATTCGAAAGCATTATTATGTCGAACAAATTATAAAATTAAGATTTATCAATAAAAATTAATTGACTTTTAGCAAATAAGCCAATACAAAGATCTATGATTTATTATCATTTGCACTTTTTTTGGCATGAAAAGTGACAATAAACTTATTAATTCACCAAAACTGTTAATAATTCCATTTTATCATTTGCTTTCGTTTTGAATAATAATACATTAACCTTATGAACTCTGATGGTTCTTTCTATTTGTCTGCATTCCATTCAAATGTTAAAATGAAGCACTGAAATCAGTTTCCAGTGATTTGCTGATTTCTTTAAAAAAATCAGAAAAAAATGCTACAAACCGTAGTTTTTAGATTCTATTTAAGTGCTGTTTTTTTTCTACCTACAGGAAATTTAAATTTAGATCATTCTATTATTCGATGCAAGGTACGAAGTAGTTTTTTTTATTTATTTATCAGTAATTTTCAAACATAGATGTTTTCTGGCTAATTTTACACCAGAGCTGTATTGTTTTCGCGAATAATCTCATTCCAATTGAATCAATTACTCTAACTGTTTTCCTTGAAATTCCACTTAAAGGAAGAAGAAGGAAACCCGATTGACAGCATCCTACGAGTATAAAAAGGATTTTAAAGGCGTAGGTTAATAAAGATACTTGTCTTAAAATACTTGTTTCAAAATATACGGATATATTTCCAGAAAAAAAATCAGTTTATTTGATTCCTTTTCTCTTTTATTTTCAAAAGTTGAACATTATTTGATTGATTATAATTCGACACTGATTATCTCTGATATCTAAATCATCAGTACTTTTTTATTATGTATCTTTAAGATTAAAAACCCTATTCCTCTAATACTACCAAAAAAGAGACAATACTATCAAATATATCCAAATCTGTATTTGTAAACTTCAGAAGATATTCTAACATATGAATTTTTAACAAAAATTTTCAATATGTTTCGTACAATAGAAGGAACATATTTTATGTTTAGGAATATTTTATAGCAAATCTTATTTCTCAAGCAAATTGCTGAAAATGTTGATATTTCAATTATATATTATTGGAATAATCATCAGTCGCCAATCGAATCAAGTTAAGTTTAACTTAACGAAAATGTTACACTTAATTACTTGTTAAAATTTGGCTTATTTGAGAAATACTCTAAAAAAAAATACCGAATGGTTATTTGATATTTCCAGATATTTTATTTTCTAGGAAACACTATAATATCTCAGTTCAAAATGAAACACACATGCTAAAGAGGCTTAGCTTTTATTTGTATTGGTAAGATAAAGAAAAGTACAATTTTCATCTTTTTTATGAATAAGTTCGATAAATATAGATATAAACATTAATAGTAATATTAGTACTAAAGCCAGGCATCTTTCACTGTTTTAGGAGTTTTTAAAAAAATTGAATGAGTACATAAAAACAATACCTGCTTAAACTAAAAATTCAATCAACTTGAATTGAGAATTTTGAATCAGTACTATTCTTCTCATAGATTGAGTTGAAAAGCGATATAAAAAAACTAGCTTCCTATAAGCAGATGTTAATTTTACAGCTGAAATTAACATCTGCGACTTATTGCGAAATCAAAATTATGTTAATTTATGGAACTTTTATTCGGTTATTTATAATAACTGTTGACATTTCAGAAGCGTCTTTGAGTCAATTTTACCAATATTTTCGTATTTTTGATTATTTAACTGATTTTCTACGTATCTCAAATTCACAAACCAATTTTTAGAATACAGAAAAGCAATCAAATGCTGTATTTAGCAATAAACAGAACCATAGCAAGACTAGAAAAAAAAGCAAAAGATAAATTTCACATTAAATCGTTCCCGAAGACTAAACATTAATAAATGAGTACGTCAAAAAAACAAGAATTAAATAAATTACAGGACTTTAGAGCGTAGGAAAGTATGAAGAATTCAGGAAATTGTATACATATGAAGAGTTTACTCGTTTTTAGCTCTGCCTTTGCGGAAGAATCATGAGTTAATTAAAGTCTTCGTGAGTGTTTTTTTTCAATTAGCAGGAGTAAACTCGTAATGCATCCCGTAGAGTGTAAATGTATATGAAAAACCAGAGATAAATTCCATTATTTATGAAAATACCATATTAAATAATTTTTAATTTAATAATTTATATTTTCCTTCAAATATATTAAAACTTGAAATTTTCACCGTAACTTTGTTCAAATTGCCCATTACTACAAAGGTTGTTCAAGAAGCGATTTAATGAACCGACAAGTTTTACCGAGACTTCCAGTCATCAATTAGTACACGAAGAGAGGGAAATTCATTCAGTATAAGAGTCAATAAGAGATAATTTCTGCATCGATTTTAAATCCATCGAGAAACTATGAGAAAAACGCTAATATGCGTGCATAATGTTCAACGATTATGCATTTTGAAATAATACTTCACGCAACAGTTAATGGATATAACTTGAAGTGTCATTAGTATCCTGAGAATCATTTGTAATGACACTCCATGATCATTTACTCCAACAAATTTGAACTATCTCATTAAAAAGAAATTGATTTTTTTATCAATAAAGATGCTTACACAGGAGATCGTTTTTGTTGAGTAGTTCAAATAATATTCTTAAAAAAATGTCTCTCTTTTAAATGAGTATTTGTTATTGGCCCGATTATCGAATATTTTTTCCCTTCTGCTTTTTTTAAAGTGTTACGATATCAGAAATATTTTTAAAAAAACGTGAATGTTCTATCTAATTGAAAAAAAATGTACAAAAATACACACAAAAAAGCAAATATCAATACTTTTACTTTTTGATCACGAACAAAAAAAATGGTTTAGTAAATAACACACGAAATAAAAAAGAAAAACATTATTCAAATAAATTACATATTCTTGACATAGTAATGAGGTATTCACGAATTTGCTTTTTTTAATCTTTAAAAAAGAGAAAATAGAAGGGATGCATCAAATTCTTTATTTATTGAAAAAATGAGCTACTGAAATAATTTTAAATTTTAAAATTCAAAAATTCTTGTACTTAAAACAACTATCTATGCACACTCGAAATTAAGGATCAAATGTGATTCTGGGTTTTAAAAAAGTTAAAAGAAATAACGAAATATAACCATAACGCATGTGAAAAGTTTGCAAATGGAGGTGCGAGAAATTTTACAAAAAGAGCCACAAGAAATAGATAATTATGCAAAGTATGATCATAAAAAAATCAGAGAACTTAGTTCTTTAATTTTCATTTGCAAACTATCACTGTTAAAGACTGTTAGAAACTGCTTGATACGGTGAAGATTTCCCAAGTCATACATAAGCTTTCAGACGCGATTAGTCTGCGAACATGGGGTCGTCTACAATCTAGGTAATCATAAGCTCAAGTGGGTACTGATTCACAAATTCACTCTAGAGTGGTGTCACAATTATGACAGCAATTCAGTGAGACTAGTGGCATATCCAGGAAAACTGGCCAAGCGCATTCCAGGTCTATAACTGCCACGGATGACAGCTATTAAGCGTTATTAACGCGGGCACAGAGGAGATCTTCAACCCGGAAAGTGTTTTCACAGCTCTCAGAAGCTATTGAACTAAATATACAGAGCCTATCCATTTATTACAGACATGGCTCACTTACCCTATACGCGAGGATACCTAAAATGTGTCTCACATCTTCTCACCATGAAGCTAGTATGCAGTTCAACCACCATCGTCAATATTCAGGAGATAAGAACTGTTCTTTTTCCGTTATAAATGAATCAAGATTTAACCTACAACGTATTTGACAGATATAGCGAATTCACGTGAAGAAAACTGGAAAATGGCGAGGTGTATCAGAAATTATTATAATCATAGAACAATAGATGCTTGCACATTTTTATGGAAGTACCATTAATGGTACACACAATCAAGGTCATATTCTAAATTTCTATGTACAAAATTTCGAGTAGTAGAATTTTTTATTCTTTAACAACAAAGTCGGTCGTCACAAGATAAAACATGCAGATGACTACTTTGAAACTGAAAACATTCGTCAGATTGACTGTCCTCCCAAATCTCCTGACTTACATCTCACAGAGTATGCGTGGGACTATCTGAACAGACAAGTTGCTACTCGATGTTCACTATTTAGAGCAATGCAAAAATACTCACTGACGAATGAAAATCCTTGTACGCAAATATAGTTAGCACAAGCGAGAGCATACTTTACCGCTACCAATCTCTTATAACCTCAAATGGTCATGCCGCACTATATTAAGACTTTCGTTCTTGTAGCTGACTCGTTTCTATGTTTCTGCTGAATATCATGGTTTTTCTTTTTGGTTAAATTCAGTAATCTACGTATACAAATGTCATATATATTCAATAAATATATCAAAACTACAGATGCCATCATTTTCTGACTTTTTAAGCCTACATTAGTGCAAATATCAATTGATAGAGATGAAAATCTATTTTTTAAGCAAATAAATAGACATTGTTAGAATTCGTTTTATGAAAAATAAATTTTAAAAACTTATAATAACCAAAAGCTAAAATAGAATAAATGTATATGAATATAAAGTTTGATACACAAAACAAATTAGAAAAAATTAATTGCATAAATATTTGCTTAGGATAAATGAAATAAAAATTACCTTTTTACCTGTAATTATATGTAAGGTTTTATTGACTGGTAACGTGCTTCTTGAGTTACACTCAAAAATTCAGTAATAAATTAAAATAATAATATTACTTACCTTCTTTGTAGATAGATATGTAAGTTCACCGCTGAAAAAACTGTCATGTAAAAGATCAAAAAGCCATTCAACTTACCTGAAAAAAAGAAGAAGAAGCGTTAAAATTTAAGAAAATTAATAAAAATATATGAAATAAACAACCCATAAAAATTTAACCAAAATATTTAAAGTAAGAAACTATAACATTATTATACTTGTAATGTTATTTTATATTATAATATTAATATATTCATAATTTTATTTAAAAAGATTCAGAAAAAAATATTTCAAATTTTATTTCTCTCTGTAATCTTTTATATAGAATTATTTTCATTTTTCCTAGACAACATTGAAATGTTAATTTTTA